>JBAJHW010000001.1:218685358-218820358 GCA_037013535.1 Intellagama lesueurii | reverse complement strand
CCAGTATCTTCTCACAGTATATAAAATAGTCCTTTACAACCGTAGCCTCTGGGGGGGGGTGTCTCCCACGGCTTCCCACTCCCGGGATATTTATACAGTTCCCAAGTTTTGATAGCACTGTTGAGAAGTCTAGTAGCACGACATTATTATTATTTTTTCAGTTTGTTTTCTTACTGATAAGAGTTTTAAGTCCCGTCTGTTGTTATTTAATTCACCCTGGGATTTTTTCAGGATCAGATTTGTCCTTCTCTCACTCTCTCATTTTTTGGCCTTGACCAGCCTGCATTCCAAAGATAGTTTCGGTTTTGAGAGAGCAGGCCGGTAAGTAAGCTTCTTCCCTTCCTTTCGGCCAAATATTTTCACTCTAGTTTCTCTTTCCGCTATTAGGGCTATTCATAGATCAAAGGCTTCAACTTACTTTATTGTTGTAACTTTTCAACGCCGTATTTGTTTGTTCTCCTCTCCTCCAGGGGGGGTGTTACTCACAGCTCACTGCCAAAGATGGCTCCCGCATCCGATCTGTGCTTGGGTGGTCTCTTCAGAGGGAAGAAATACCAGGTTGCTGCTCAGCTTCCTTCCCCTCTGTTGCTCACCAGCTTCAGGGAGACTTCTTCTAGCCTCCCCCTCAGTCCTTCATATCCTGAAGGACCCCCAGACCGGGCGGTTCCAGCTTTCCCCGGGAAAGCTGTTCCCAGGGGCTGCTGACTGCACCGCGACAAGCCCCGCCTCCAGGTTGTCTCTGTTTTCCATGTCACCCAAAGCATAATAATACTGGCTTGCTTCTGTAATCCTGTTTCTTCTCTGGAGTACACCCTTCATATTCTGGATGTCAGGCATACCTTAGCTTTCTATTTGTCATGTACCACCTCTGTCTGCAACTGTCAGGATCTGGCCCACACCGCCCTGGCAGCTGCAGGATTGGGGCCATCCTGACCCAGGAATGGCCTGGTGTTTGCAGGTTCAGGCCCCGGCCTGTGTAGCAGCTGCTGGGCCACTCATGCCTCTTATTCCAGAACTGTTCTAGAAGATTCAAGGGGCCTGAGTATTCACCAAACTGGATCTTCGGGGAGTATACAATTTAGTGTGAATCTGACAGGGGGACGAAAGGAAAACAGCTTTCTGAACCTGTTATGGTCATTTTGAATATCTAGTCATGCCTTTTGACCTGTGCAACGCTCCGGCCACCTTCCAGCATTTCGTCAATGATGTATTCCAGGACCTGCTGGACTGGTTTATTGTGGTATACCTGGACAATATCCTGATTTTGTCTGAAACCACAGTAGAGGATGTGCAGCATGTACTGATGGTCCTTCTGCACCTCTGGAAACACTGCTTATATGCTAAGCTGGAGAACTGCCTCTTCCACTGTGACACCATGGAGTTCCTGGGGTACATCATCTCACCAAGGGGGCTCCAGATGGATACCCGCAAGGTTCAGGCTGTTCTGGATTGGGCCCCTCAAGGGTGTCCAGTCATTCCTGGGGGTTGCCAACCTCTATAGAAGGTTCACTCAAGGCTTCTCCCAGTGTGTGGCACCCCTCACAACCCTCCTCAGGAAGGGGGTTAACTTTTCATGGACCCCTGAAACCGAAGTGGCCTTTGATGCACTGAAACAGGCATTTACCTCCGCTCCAATTCTGGTACACCTGGACCCTAACCTGTCTTTTGTGCTGGAGACCGATGCCTCCCATGAGACGATAGGAGCCATCTTGTCTCAACACCACAGTCCACAGCAGTTCCTTCATCCTTGTGCCTTTTACTCCCAGCGACTAACCCCGTCGGAGCACAACTATGACATCAAGGCCGCGTTCGAAGAATGGTGGCATCTCTTGGAAGGGGCAAGACGCGGTGCAAGTGCTCATCGGCCACAGGAATTTAGAGTACTTCCAGTAAATGAAGTGCCTGCGCCCCCGACATGCTCGCTGGGCTCAGTTTTTCTCCAGGTTTGATTTCCAGATCACCTATCAGCTGGGCACGAAGAACGGGAGGGCTGATGCTCTCTCCTTCAAGGATAAGTCTGAGAAGGACCCCAGTCCAGTGCCTCTACTAGCCCCTCGGAATTTCGTCTGTGGAACCCTGGACCCAGACTTTCGTCGCCAGGTGCTGCAGGCTTTAGCCGCGGATCCCTATGCTCAGGCCAAGTTAGCAGATGCAAACACAGTTGCAGTTGATGCGCCTTCAGGATTCGAGTGCTGGGATGGTTGCCTGTTCGTCTGTAAGCGGCTGTACATCCCAGCTGGCCCACTGCGCCTCCAGGTGCTTCAACAGGCTCATGATGCCCACAGCACAGGGCACTGGGTCTGCTCACCTGGTCGCTCTGGCTTACTGGTGGCCAACTTGGCAAGCAGACATCCACAAGTATGTCCAGTCCTGCAAAGTCTGCACCAGTGCCAAGGTGCCCTACCAGCAACCCCAGGGCATGCTGCAACCCCTGCCCATGTGTTCATGGTCAGTGATTTCCCTCAACGTTATTGTAAAGGCCACACGGTCATTTTAGTCATTGTTGACACACTAACTAAGATGGCACACTTCGTCCCGGTTCCCAAGTTGCCCAAAGCACCCCAGACATCCCAGATTCTCCTGGATCGCAACTTTCAGTTGCATGGCCTCCCTGATGCAATCATCTCCGATCAGGGGGTACAGTTCGCAGCACGCTTTTGGGCAGCTTTCCTGAAGCTCCTGGGCATCGAACGTCGATTGTCCTCGGCCTATCACCCGGAGACTGATGGCCAGACAGAATGCATCAATCAAGTCCCCAAACAATACCTTCGGTGCTTCTCGAATTTCCATCAGGACAACTGGGTGAACTTGCTCCCACTAGCTGAGTTTGCAAACAACACCATACATTCCTCCATGGGGTATTGCCCCTTCTATGTGAACTATGGCTATCACCCGCAGGATCATCCCTGTGCACCCGCTGATTCTCTGGTCCCATCAGCCACTGATCATATTCAGACCCTCCAGGAGGTCCGAGCCAAGCTCCACCGCCACTTAGACCATGCCAAGGCAGCATATAAGACGCAGGCCGACTGCAAGCACCATCCTGGGCCCCAGCTCCATGTAGGGGATAAAGTCTGGCTGTTCATGGCCCCCTGCCGGTCAGGTCGCTGCTAAGCTAAGCTGGACTCCCTGTTCCATGGGACCGTCCGTATTTCACAGCAAGTCAACCCGGTTGCCTCCACATTTCCGAATGCACCCGGTGTTTCATGTGTCCCAACTGAAACTGGCTGTGGAGAACCCCTTCCCGGGATGCTGCCCCCCCCCCCGCCACCAGTCCAGGTGCAGGGTCATGAGGAATTTGCGTTGACCAGAATCTTAGACTCCAAGCTACTCCATGGTCGAGCACACTGTCTGGTGGACTGGGAAGGTTACGTTCCACAGGATCGCTCCTGGGAACCTGTGGAGAATGTCCATGCTCCCACCAAGCTCCAGTCCTTTCACCGCCGCTTCCCCGACAAGCCCCGACCCTGAAAGGGGAAGGGACTCCCCTTGTTGTTTGGGGGGGGGTACTGTCAGGATCTGGCCCACACCGCCTTGGCAGCTGCAGGATCGGGGCCAGCCTGGTGTTTGCAGGTTTAGGCCCTGGCCTGTGTAGCAGCTGCTGGGCCATTCATGAGGCTCACCTGGAAACCTGGGGAGAAGACCTATTTAAGGAGTGCTTCTCCCTCCCTGAACTTGCCTCAGCAACAAATATCTTTGGCTGTGCCGTGCCGCTTCTGAGCGCCAAAGTCCCTGCATTCCAGTGTTCCTGCCCCTGCCTTGGTCCCTGCTTGCTTCTGCTGGTCTATTGCATCTCAGCGCCTTGTTCCAGCTCTGTGCTCCCAGCCCGGTGCTCCTGCCTCCACTTGGTCATGGCCAGCTGCGCAGTGAGTGTCTTTGGATTCGATCCCCTGCGTGGCAGACTGGGTCCTGGTGCCCCTGTCCATGGTGAGAGGCTGCCTGTGGTATCTTGGACTTTGACAGCAATGCAACAAGACTCTTTGTCTGCTACAGCAGTTCCCAGAAGGAAATCACCCTGTCATCATAGCGTTTCTCACACTGGATCATGGAGTGTATTGCCCTTGCTTACCAGCTTCAGGGCCTTCCCATGCCTCTACGACTGACTGGCCACTTTACGCATGCATTGTCCTCTTCGGCAGCAGTCCTCAGAGGTATCCCCTTGTAGGACATCTGCAAAGCAACCAGCGGATCTACACTGTCCACGTTTGTAAAAAAAAAATCCATCGTTTGGATGTTGGAGCCAAAGAGGATTCCAGGTTCAGGCAAGTGGTCCTGGCTTCGATTCTACCATGGCACTCCCTCCTCCTGTAAGTCAGCTTGTAGTCTCTCCATTTGTGTGATCAACAGAGACCACAAATAATAATGTCTGGTTGCTTACCTGTACATTCCTATCTCTGCTTGTGGACTCCTACATCCAACCTTACTCATGGCCTCCCCTTTCGCCCACCAGACCCATCCCATACAGTGGCATCTGTTGCATCTCTAACCAGATGGAGTGCTCACCTTCGCTACCTTGGATTACAGTCTTGGTGGTCCCCAATGAAGTGTCATCTCCACATCAACACTCGAGCTTCTCACCATCTTCAAAGCCCTCTGGGCCTTTGTGGTCAACCTCAGAGGAAGAACAGTCCAAGTAGTAACAGGCAGGGTGGCACACATTCATCTGTTCTACTTTGCCTCATTCTAGCTCTTTGGCATTGGTGCATCCACAACTCAATGCATCCGATAGTCATTCATCTCGCAGGTGCCAACAACACCCTTGCCGATAGTCTCAGTTGTTCCTCCAACACAATTCATGAGTGGGAAGTAACCAGGAAGTCTATATCTCCTTTATGGACAGATGGGGTCTTTCAACAATAGATGTCTTCACCTCCAGCCAAAATGCCTAAACTACTTGTTATTGCACCAGAGCAGGATTTGGTCACAGTTCCCTAGGCAATGCCTTCATGGTTGCATGGACAGATGGGCTCCTGTATATGTTTCCTCCCTTCCCCGTCATCCTCCAGACTGTGACTTGCCTCTCCAGATGCATATCCAGGGCTATCCTCATTACCCTCTGGTGGCCCAGACAACCCTGGTTTGCCACCCTACTCCATCTCTGCCGAGGCCGGTTCCTTTATCTTCCCAGCTGGCCAGACCTCCTAATCCAGGCACATGGGTAGATCTGTCACCTCAGCCTCCAATCTGTCTGCCACACAGCATGGAAAATGGAGCCTCCCCTTCTTTGCCTCCCCTCCATCAAGGAAGTGCTCCTCGCTTCCAGGAAGCCATCAACCAGGAAATTGTATGATGCTAAGCAGAGAAAGTTTGTCAAATTCACCAGTCACTTAAACATTTGGCCCCTTTCCTGCCCTATTTAGGCCATTTCGTGCTTTCTTCTCTTACTGAAAGACAAGGGCCTTTCCTATTCCTCTATCAAAGTGTACCTTGTTGCTGTTTCAGCCAAGAGATTCCACCTGTTGAACGCCGCTTCTCTTTTCTCTCACCCTCTGTTCCACAAGTTCTTGAAAGGTTTGCAGAACCTACTTCCACAAGTTCGCCCTCCATTACCTACCTAGTCTCTTCTGCTTGTGTTGTGAAGCCACCTTTTGAGCCACTAGCCACCTGCACCTCAACTAAAAAGTTAGCTTCCAAATGGCTCCAGCCGCTGGCGGGACCTCGGTCCTCGAACAGCGAAGCTGGCTTTTGCCCACCACCCGGGATATCGTGAGACGGATTACTGCCTCGTGACTCACAAGTAGGAGGGGAAAGCCAGGCTACTTAAGGAGCTTTCCCCTCTAGGACCGCCCTCTTCTTTTCGGGCATCCACCCGACCTCCCTATTTCTAGTGTGAGTTTTTCTGGTCGCCTTTAAGGGGCCGGATAGGAATTTTGACCTTCATCCTGATTGGCCTTTGGATGGGGGGGAGTTTTTGCCTATCTCACACTGGAAGAAGGTTGTTGGCATTGTGGTGGAATAAATTTTGGTCACACTGGCGGGTAGTGCGGAAACAACAGGTATTTCCGGTGGGTCCCGCTGTAATTTCAAGTAAGCCAACAGCGCATCCGACCTCCCAGCACTGCGGATCGTGCGATTACAGTGCCTGGGGCGGGAAGATGCGCTGGGCCACTTCCGGACCAACAGCCCTCGATTAAAGGGGGCTTGAGGTCTGGGGGTGTTGATTAGCGGCCAGCCGGGTTCCTGCTGTCCTTAAGATCGCTGGAACCTGGGGCCGGGGATTCGCCCTTTCATTAATCACGTCATTTAACTGTTTCCGCACTACAGCAGACCCCCTCTGTTTTGAAAAAGAATGGTTGAATTTTGGATCTGATTGTATATTAATAAAGTGTGGCCTGTATTTAACCCACATCACTGTCTCGCGTTTTATTCCTGGGTTGGGAGGGCAATAGATGTTACAGGCAAAAATAAGCTATCTGTTCAGTCTAGTTTGACACTAGAATTTGAAATGGGTTACCTTGAGAAGAACAGCGCCAGATAGGATCCAAACTTTGTATTAAGTACTGAATAGGTTATTCCTGGAAAATTCTTAGGGGGAAAAAAACCACAGACCTGGTTGCAGCATGATCCCTGGCCTTCTCTTTGGGATCCACCTGGGAAGTTGGCTTCCAAGTTAGAGACTCCACCAAAACCAAGCCATCTGCTGGATCTACCTTTGAAACAGGTGTGAAACGTATCTGCTAGTAACTTAAGAACTATAAAATCTATGAAGGTCAGTTGGCTAGTGGTGCATTAAATTATATAGAGTGCAGTCAGAAGGGTATTTAGCCTGCTCTTTAGACTACTGCAGAGACAGGCTGGTGTGCTCTTCAAGATGGCCATCAGATGACATCTTGCTAGAGCAAACCATATCACCTCCAGAGGTTCCTACCTGAACCTTTCTGACTCCTGTGGAGGGACGTCTACTTTTTTGGTACGCGTAGGAACACTCTACTTGCTTCATCTCCACCACATGTGATTGCTGGGAACAGGCCTTCCTCTTTCAATTTGCCAATATGATGAAGTGGCACGTGATGTGCCCCCTGTGTGTGGGGGGGGGAGTTGACTTTTCAAGAAGGGGCAAGTGGGGCAGCAGGAGGAGACCGGCGAGGGATTTCCAAAGGCTGCGTAGCGAGGCTGTCTTTGTGAAGCTGAACCCTCCTGTGCATGCGTGTGCATGGAGGGGGCTGGACTTTTTAAAAGGGGCAAGCGGAGCAGTGGGAGGAGGAGACGGGGGGGGGTCTTTGTTTGCCTTTGCTCTTTAAGAGAAAAGCAAACGACCCCCCTCCTCCTGCTTCTGACAGTGGGGACCAAATAGGGTTACTTCAGCTCTGTATGCCATTTGGATGCAAAGCTCACAGCCAATGGCATCCCGGACCTCCTAGCGACCCTGTTTAGCCTGCTCCAGCCTGCTCAAAATGGGAGTGTAGACAAGCCCATTGTTTTCCCTCCCCAGGGCGGCACAAGTCTGGTTTTTAAAACTGGATGTACAACCAACTTTAAGCATTATTGAACGGAAGTGATCTTTTTTCCAACCTGAAATTAATCAAGGATAGAAATAAAGAATCACCATTTAAATTGCAGTTATTAACGCTGGGTCAGTCAGAGTTGGAGCAGAACCAAGATGTTGACCAGCTTCTTCTTTCTTAAACTTTTTTTTAAAAAATTGCTTGTGCAAATAGAAGGAAAGATGAGTTACCTGTCGTTTTGTCCAATGAAGTGTGAACTTGACTGGCTGGCTCGATTCTTTTAAAAAAATCTTCAGTGTAGCATTTCTTCTCTCCCTTAATTTTCAGTTTAAGTCTTGCGTGACGATGTTGTGTCCCTGGATACTTTCAGAAAGCTTCCCCCTTCCTGTTTGATTAAGATTAAACCTGCTTCCATTTTCTCCAATTTCCTTTTCATTTAAAATTATTGCTTTTGAAGAACTGATACCTCATTCGCTACATCTGTCATGTACAGCTATTCTTTCAGCTGCATAAAAATCCCCTCAATTTACTTCTAAAATGTGTCTGCTGTGGCTTTGGGTAATAAAACCTCTTTAATCCTTCCCCCCTCCCCAGTGCTTTAACTCCCCACTGTAACCTGTCTGCCTCAACCTCCCGACCGCACTGAAAAAGGGAGGGTTAGGGAGACCAGTAGGAGGCAAGGACAGCCTCACACACTACAAGGCGCCTGATCCTTCCGCCAGCTGCTGCGCATCACAATAGCACAAAATATAGTCCCTGGCATCCTGGGCACCATAGCTGCAAAACTGTTCATTTGAGATAAGCTTAAAGAGCTGGATGTTTTCAGTGGTTTAAGTCTCTGGTTGTGGAGTCAGAAGTTGGGAGTTCGATTCCCCCCCCCCCCCGGGTGCCTCCTTGAGAGGGGCGGGACTCCATGATCCAGAGGGTCCCTTCCAGCTCTGCCGTTCTAAGGTTATCATTATCAAATTCCCATTCACGTTGTATTCTTTTTTAGGGGAAATCAGCATATTTTTTAATGGAAAAAAGGGGAGAGGTGCTTGGAGCACTGTGTGCCTGGATGTTATGCACTTGATGAGGGGATAGGCGGCCATTTGCTTTCAAGAGAAGATTCTCTTCAACATTTGGGGAAAATGGAAAAAAGTAAGCAAGGTGGGATAAAAGGAACTGGGAAGCAATTTGAATCATTGGATCTACCCTTAGTTTGGCCTAGCAATAGGATACTGGCCTAGGTCTTTATTGTCTCTGTGTTTTTACAGACATTAGGGAGGATACCCCCAGCCAAAGGGATGGGTCTCATCCTGTGATGCAGTGGTGTTTCATCTTACCTGGTCTAGCACGCTGACTTACTCAGAGCTATGAAGTTAGTTCATGACATGCAGAGAACAAGGACTGAAGACTCAGCCTCCCCTCTGTCCCTTTTAGCCACCTTGACTACTTTTTATATCATGCGGCAATAAATCTGTTCGTCTCATAGGTGCCACATGATTCTTTTGTTATTTTTAATTTACAGTTGATACAACAGGGCTGCCTCTGTGGGAACTGCAGAGGGGCTTGGAATTCATTGGGGTTAGGATGTCATTCCCAAAATGCACAGAGTAGGCGTTCCTTCACTTTATCTGGTTTAAATATTCCTTCTGTTCCACCCTCCATTTTGTGGCTCAGGGGTTTGGGGTAGAATCTACTTATCACTGCACACATGAACGCTCCTTTGGATGTGTTGTTTGTGTGTGTGTTTGACACCACACATTACAATGGAACTCTCACATTAGCTAACTCTGTGTTAGCTCCTAGTGTGTTTCCAGGTGCAATTCAAATCGCTAACGCTTACCTTTAAGGTCCCGTATGCAGAACACAATTTTTTCTTAAACACTGCCTGCTCCCGCATGTTGAGTGACCCCATAGCCCTTCCTTGAGCCTTTCTCTCATTGAAGATGAGATAGCTCATGTCCTGAGTTGGCTGTTTTTGTGGTGGCTCTATGTTGTGGGGGAAGACTCATCAGGGACAGACTCTTCTAACTTCTGATACCAAAAAGAAGAACTGCCATTTGCACAGGATCTCTGGATGTTTGTCAGTTAGCTGTTTTATCCTCTCTCTTTTTGTATTAAGCACCTAAATTTTGCTGAGGATTTTTAAAATACAACATGTTTTTGTTTGCTCTATTCTAGTTGTTTCTTTTCACTGTGAGTTATTCTGCAGTGCAGAGGAAAAGCAGACTAGCAGCATTTGAAATACAGTGGTGCCTCGCTAGACGATTGCCTCGCAGGACGAGGAAATCGCTAGACGATGCCTTTTTGCGAGCGCTACTGCGCTTCGCAAAACGATGTTTCCCTATGGGGAATTTCGCTAGACGATGAGGTTTCCCCATAGGAGTGCGCCGACTAGTGGTCAAAAGCTGTCAGTGCAGCTGTCAGTGCATTCCTATGGGGACCCTCACTCGCTAGACGATGTTTCCCTATGGGAAATTTCGCAAGACGACTGCGTTTTCCCTTGGAACGCATTGAAGCGATTTCAATGCATTCCAATGGGGAAACGTGCTTCGCTAGACGATGTTTTCGCTAGACAGCGATCCTCGTGGAACAGATTAACATCGTCTAGCGAGGCACCACTGTAATGAAACGAAAGCATGAGGAGTGTTGTCTTGTTTGCTGGCTAGGAAGAGCAGCAATGAGAAAGCAGGCTAAAGCATTGCCTGTTCTGCTTCACACCACAATCACTCTCGGGGCCAAAGTGAGAGGAGGGCAAACCAGCAGCCTGCAGTGAGAAAGAGGAGGAGCGGGTCCAGTAGACCCTGGTCAGTTGGCCCCTGTCACATAGTGGACCCTCAGCAGTTAACTGACCACACTGATTTTTGATGCCCACCCTGAAGCGGACACGCACATTTCTTTTTTGCTATAGAGGGTATAATGCTGCATCCCTGCTAACCATCTGTATGATAAGCCTTCTAAGGCACCAGTGGCTTTCAGTCTCTATTGCATCTCAAAGAACAGAAGCTCACTGGGGCTCTGAATCTGTGTATGTATCAAGACAGGTGGGTAGACAGGGAATAAGTAGGTTCTGTGGAGGTCAAGGCCAGGCCAAGTCTGATTTAAAGATAAAGGACCAGAAGGAGAGAGCACAGGGGCCTGTCCAGAGTTAACACTTGGATTTCAGATGGAACAAGTACACAGATCACCAGGTTGCTTTCTTCCCCAAATTAATGAGATGCATCATACCTTTGTTAAAAGTACAAAAGTTATTTGTAATTTTGCCTCCGTAAACATGGGTTGTCATAAGTTCACACAGAGAGAGAGAGAGAGAGAAAGAGAGAGAGAGAATATGTAATTTTATGCAGACCTCTTTTGTGTTCTTCTGTGATGATGGATGTCCTTTTCTGTGTGACGTGTCAGTGCTGCATATAACTGAGCCATTTTTTAAAATGAAAAGCTGTTTCGGAAGAGTGAAAAACAGAAGCGTTTAGAGGCCAGTGATGGGCCATATTCATGTTACAAAGACATAGGCAAAGCACATGGGCTAGTATCCAGTGGTATCGTTCCACTTGTGCTTCAACCTCTCGTGAAATCTCCACTGATGAAACCTCCTTGTGAGAGTGTCAGATCCAGTACTGTACCTTGATTTCA
Organism: Intellagama lesueurii; assembly: GCA_037013535.1. NCBI lineage: Eukaryota > Metazoa > Chordata > Lepidosauria > Squamata > Agamidae > Intellagama > Intellagama lesueurii. The sequence goes on along the minus strand of JBAJHW010000001.1, from coordinate 218,809,295 downwards.
CAGACGCTGTTGCTCAAGTGCTTTAACTTTCACTTAATTAAGTGTTTGACTTATTCATTTAATATTTCATGTTCTGCTTTAGGATTAGTCTTTTTGGCTGCTACTTTAATACCACTTTCTTCTTAGAAATATTATTCCGTGATCCACTAGACAATCCTCTGGTAACATTCAGTATCCCAAAGCTACTTGCATCGAAACTAAAACTTTAGACAGACAATTATAGACAGCAATCAACATCCAATCAAGAGATTCATTGGTTAGCAGTGCTGGCCCCGGCCATTTTGCTGTGTGAAGGAGAACATTAAATGAAGGCAAAATGGCAGGATTTGGTTGTTTGAAAATAGGAGTTATTGTTCTTAATAGTGTTTTCATTGAATATCTGGGTACTTGCTGGTTTGGGGTGTGATGGAAGGATAGCAAATTGTCACTTATTTAATTTATCCATGTGGTATTTTTTTACGCACAGAGAAAGGTGCTTGAAGGATTTCATATATTTGTTTATTGTGGGTGGGCAGGTAGTGCACAATAAATTGTCTGGCCATTATTCGTTCTTTGACGTATTTGGTTTCAGATGTTTGAAGCCGGTCCTTCATTAGACCACGCAAGAGAAACTAGGGTGCTCATTTAGAGAGGTGGAAGCAGAGGTACCATACGTGGAACAAGAGGAAAGTGAAGGAAGGTCTCAAAAATGAGATTGAAGTCACAGAAAGAAATGGCTTCTGGTAGTTCAGAAAAAGAAAAGACAGGAAGTGAGAGCTTAGGGCAGAAGTTGGAAAGAAAGGCATCTTTCTTTAGCTAAGGAAGTCTCTCTCCCTCTCCCTCTCCCTCTCTCTCTCCAGCCCTCAAATTCTTAACTGATTACTCTGACAAGGTAAAGTATGAGGAAGTCAGAGCTGTGCAGAGAGAGCTGTCATTTAGCCCCGGCTGCTTGGTAGTTGGTTATCCTTCTTCAAGCTTTTTTTTTTTTTTTTGCTTTTTTTTTTTAGATTAAGCATATCACAGTCACAGTCAGGCTTCATTCATATGTAATGAACTCAGTCCAATAAATGTTGGGCAAATTGTGGTGCATCTTGGATTAAAAACCGGGTCAGGAAGCCAGAATATGATCTTGGTTTCCTGCCTAGCTAACAAGTGGCTGCTTGTATCCCTCACTGCACAGCAACTCATGCAACTGGAGTACAACAAGGAAGAAAAGTGGCAACTTGTGAACTGGTGGCAATCTGCTGGTGCTTTTCACATCAGTCCACTTATGCCAGTTTAACTCGCCAATAGGATTGTGAACAGGAGTAATTAAATAATGTAATAACTTCATATTCTCAGCCACCTGTATGACTGCCATCTTTCCCTGGTATTTTGGTTATAACAGAAAACACGAACAACAATACAAAGCAAGTATAATAGAGTTCATCTGGCACTCAAGAAAGTGTGCTGGGAATAAGTGAACTCATACACCACCAAGTAACACTTTGGTTTCTCCAGACCAGACAGCTGTAAGCATTACTACAAAATGCCAGGGAGAAATTACATTTCGGACTGCAACCTTCATGATTCCCTTGCCACTGTGGCCACTGCAAAGGGGAGTGATATTCCATTATGAACACTTCTACATTGATCACTGTTAGTGTCAAGCATCTGTGCCTCTTTACATTATGCACTGTAGTGTGAGTACATTAAGATACCTCCCTAAGCACTCTAATTCAAAAGCCTTTGTTTCTGATTTTTTTTGATGCTATCTTTCAATAATCCATAAAGAGATTCAATTTGTTTAGTTACTAAAAAAAATTGCTGAACATACTAAACTTTCAGTAGAATCAAAGTTATCATATAATCCTCTGGAACAGTCAATATATGTTTTTCCTAGTTGGATTTTGACTATGGAATCCTAAAATCTTTTTCTCTCCAAACTTGGGGCATCAGCAGTTTCAGAAAGGTAAATGTTGTTCTCCATAATCAGATAATAAACATGCTTCTTTCATCTGGTACAGTAGTATGAAATTTTGAATGGGCAATGTGTAGCCTGCATAATTAAATTGTAAACCACCCAGAGAGTGCTATAAGTATATAAACGGTATCTAAGCAGCACACTTTGTTTTGTGATGTCCAAAGAGAGAGAGAGATTTCAGGAGAAACAATGCTGGAAGTGAATCATGTTGAATTTAATTGTTTGTGTGGTAGCTTTAATCCTTGTGCGCAATACTCCCCCCAGTTCCACTTGACAACCAGGCTCAGCTCTTAGATGTTTGTATATTACATACACTATCATCAATATTCTGATTAAAAGCATGGAATGAAAGGCTCTGCACTCTCGGTGGTCCATATTTCCTCTGGCAATCTCCAGCTTGTGGTTATCTAAGGCAGAGATTGTCCCATTACAATTTACACTTGTGCAAGATTACCAGATCTCCCCTTGTGCAATACGTATTGAAAGAGAAACTTCATATGGAACAGACCAATCTGTGTGCCGTTTTCCTCAAACAGGATCCTGGCTAATATTTGGTGAGATAGTCCGACAAATCCATCTGCTGCACAAACAGGCACATACACACATATTATTTTGTCTTGTTACACAGGGTCTCTCTCCTATGACACTGCAGAGGGTTGCTCCTGTGATATCACAATGGCTTGCCCCCAATCTCAGTTTTTGGTCCTGAAATCTCAGGGAGGAAGAGGACATTGACTTGCAAGGCCTCCTCACTTTGATCTTATGGTTCACATTTGTGTGTCGCCTTTCCCCGCAGGAGCCCCAGTGACTCCTATGGAATTGCTCAAGATTTGCTTCTCCTCCATACACAAGGAAAGAGGAATAGTTACAGTAGAGCCCTGTAGCTTGAAAAACCCTAAAGTTAAAAAAAGAATAACTATCTGGGTAAATTGACTATGGAACCAACATTGTACACACTGGCTGAAATCCTGTTGCTTCATGTAGTAAGTCACAACTAGAGTAAGCCCATTGAACCAATGGAATTTACAGAGGAGTTGAGTCACCAAATCCCTAGGGCCTACTCTAGTACAACATTACACTAAACAACAGGATTTCAGCCACTGTTTTCTATACACGGACTAAACTACACATGACACATAATCTGTGATTGGAGCTCAAATCGTGTTAGGGCTCCCGGTAGATGATTCAGGCAAACTTTTGTGTCTGAGAAATCAGACTTGCAAATGAAGGAACTGCTAATTTCCTCAAGGCCAATCACAAAGCAAAGCAAGCTGATCTCCAGATTACAGGAGGTGAGAAAATTTCTGCTATGACAATGACACATGACTAGCACTTGCAGAAATCTCTCTTCTAATGACAGGAGATCTTTCTTGTATAGTTAGTAGAGATGGGGGAATTTGTATTCGTATACGAATATGAATATCCCTGCGCAGCTGGAGTTAACAAGGGTTCAGCCCCTGGGGCCGGACCGTCCACTCACACGTCCACCGCCGGCCCCGCCCATCCTTCCAATGGCTCCAGAGCGCCATTCTCTTCCCGGTCATCTAGCCACTCTTGGAAGAGGGAGGATGAGTCTCCCTGCAAGGCTGCTGAGTGCCTAGCCAAGTGGCACTCCGGAGCGATTGGAAGGATGAGCGGGACTGCCACTGCCACCGGACACGTGAGTGGACCATCTGGCCCCAGGGGCCAGACCCTCGTTAACTTCAGCTGCGTTGGGATATTCATATTTGTATACGAATACCCCCATCTCTAATAGTTAGCCTTGCAACAGGTCACTGATTCAGGATAGACAAACACAGAAGCCCTCAGTTACTTTGGGATGCTAAAGTTACATGCCCTTCTAATTTTTGACAGACTGGAGAACATGGGAAGGTCACCAGAACATAGACACAGATCTTTCTCTGAGAACTCCAATCACTTGCGTATGGGCAGTGTACGTACTTGTCTTAGGTTTTGCTCTCTCTGCTGCTTTTATTTTTTTTAACCACTGTGCGGGTGACATTAGAAAATAGATTTTGTTCGCGGTTGGACAAAGTCAGCATGCTCTTAGCTATATATTAAAGCTGTCAAAAGGTCTCCTCCTACCTGCCTCACACCTGGCAATGCCACTGTAGAGCAAGCTTGCGCAGCAGTAGGAAACAAAGTTATTTCAGTTCTTTTTCTGCATCCATTGTTATCTTCTTTTCCATATTTCTGATTTTGTTTTTCTTTTGTTCTGCTTTGTGGGTGCACCAAGCCACGCGTGAAATAAGTAATTAATGTTTGTAACATTTTAAAACCTGGGACAGAAAGTGTTATATATGCTTTTATTAGTATTGGATGCAGCCTCTAGGGCAGTTATTTCTGGTTCATTAATTTGCAGTTTAATCTGAAATTTCTATGGGTAATTTGAGAGACCGTTTGATGGCACTACAAGCTGTTTGTTTTAAAGCATATTATTCTCTGGTTTTTGGAAACAAAGACACCAGAACAAAGCAAGACTATTAAAATGTTAACACTGCAGCATGAAAAAGAAGCAACGGTGTTACAGATAACATTGCCTGGGAAGAAATGGGGTTCTGAGACATAGAGAGATTAAGACCAGATATTCAGCCGCCTTTCATGAAATCCAATGGCACTGGAGAAATTCCACAGATCTCTGACACTATTAATCCTGTTATTGATTATTCCACATAGATGGGTAACAGTATGGCTGCTAAATTAAAAAGGGTGTGTCATTAGTAGGCAAAATCAAATATGGCAGAACTCCTATTGCTTATGGTGTGCCTACTCATCTTGAAACAAGTTTTTATAGGGCTTTTAAACAAATATCCATACAATCTGCTTTACCAGGGACAACGGGACAAAGACGTCGACTTGCACATTATGGTCAACAATGCCACCATGTTTAAAAATGTTGAAGGCTCTAATCCCTGTATTTAATGGCATATCAAACTAGCTGGCAGTCGCAACAACATTAGCATCAACACAGGGCCAGATCACATTTTAAGGGAGATGCCTGTTTCCTCTTGTTATCGCTCCAGCCTGCAAATTGCTCACTGCGATGTGCCTGAGAAACTGGGCTTGAAAACAAAAGCCCGCCATCTCCTCCCCGAGTGATTACAAAACACAGGCAGGCTAATTTGCCAAACGCAGATGGAGGGACGCTCACAGGAGTACAAAAAGACACACTTCTCCTCTTAAGTGTCACGGCTCTGCTGGATGAGTCCTTCAGTAAGGATGGGTCAAAAACCTTGGAATGTGATATTGGGGAACAAGTGCCAAATCCTGCAGATCCTAGACCCTTAGGGTGTAGGAGCATAACCCCCAGCTGATGGTGGCTTTGTGACTCTCCTCCTCCTCCTTGTAAGAGGTGTAATGACTCCAGGTGTCTTTCCCCTAAAAACAGTGTCTGAAAGCCAGGCAGATTTCAGCAGAAAAACAGCACAAAATGAAAAGTATCAGATTCTTCCCCCTTTGCACCAGCTTCCCTTTTAGTTCGCAGCCTTTGACTGCTGGCATTCGGGTAAACAAATGTCAGCCCTTTCTCCCTGGAGACGTCCTGTTTTCAGTTACTGGCACTGAAGTTTGTTTCTGAACTGTGTGGTTCAGCAGGGCTCTCGGGTGCCCCACACCTTCTGGAATGGGAGTAGCGGTAAATGTGGGAACCCAAGACTTAACAGGAAAGGAGGTGATAGGGAAGGGTCATTTATGAAAAGGAACAACAGGGGGAATGGAAATTTCCTTTGGAGTAAGGGACAGGAGCTTCACAAATCTTTACAGCTTTTTCTTCTTCCTCGTTTGCCAAGGAAATCCCTGGCAGGACGGATGTGTAGTGATGCTGAGTTTGTTCTAAGATGATCCTCTGAAGGCCTGTCAGATGGGTATATTTGGACCAATATTTGGACTGTTGGTACAATTTGGTTTGAACCAAATTGTGTCATCCTCACGTGTTTCTCCTTAGATCAACCCATTCTGCTCCTTTAAGAGCTGTCCCACGCCTTTCTAGTACAGGACTAGGGACTTCTGGGTTTTTTGGCATGATTCGGTATGCTCCTAATTATCCCTTGTGCAGCCTGTGTGGATGGCTCGTTCACACCCAAATGGAGCTGTAGGCAGCGTTGGTGACAATCCTGTGATGTAATGATGGGTTGTGACATTAAAACGGATGACAGAGAAACCCCCTCCTCTATTTTCATCTTATTAAAAATTGTACTTTCTTAATGCAGCACAATTCTTATGCTATGCAAGGTAGATGCATTGCTCTTTTGAGGTGCCACTTGCTTTATTTAACAACAACAAAAGGAATGTCACTGCAGCCTGCTGAACAACAGCTGTGGGAAAAGTCAACTCCATACGGTCCACTCCCACAAGGTAGAGCAGCCCAACAGAGCCCTAGCTGAGGAAAGAGGTGAGAAAAGGGGAAATACCTCCCTTCCATCTCCCCAACCTTCACTCCAACATTTTCTCCTCATGCAACTACTACCAATATGAGCTTTCCCCCCACTGCTGCCATCTCACTTGCAAGTAACTGGTTAAACCTTACTCATGAGTAAACCAGGTAAACCTTACTTAGGAGCAAACTGGGTACACTTACACATGAGTAAACTGATGATCCAAAGACTTGTGTGGACTCTTCTCACAGGAGAATAAACATCTCCAGTGTGAATGGAAGGATTGCTCAAGTGAGAGATAAAAATTGATTGCACTGAAAATAAGAACCATTTTAAATGCGAACTAGAGATGGGAATATTCGCATTTATAAACGAATATGAATATCCCCATCCCAGCTGGACCTAATGAGGGTCCGGCCCCTGGGACTGCACGTGAATGCCGTCTTCCCGCCAATGGCACCCTGAGCTCTGCTGTATCCCAGCTTAGCGGGCCACTCCAGGCAGGGGGCGGGAAGATGAGTCTCCCCGCACGGTTGCTGAGTGGCCGGCTGAGCAGGAAGGCAGCAGCGCTCCAGGTGCCATTGGTGGGAAGAACGGGACCTTCACGACGCCGGGACACATGAGTGGACAGGCCGGTCCCAGGGGCTGGACCCTCTTTTGATCCAGCTGGGACGGGGATATTCATATTCATATTCATTTACAAATACGAATATCCCCATCTCTAATGTGAACCAGACCACTCCAACTTTACTCCATCTGGACAGGTTCAGAGATACATAGTGTGCTCTCCTGGTTTCCATGTCCCTCCCTCCACACCTTCAGGATCTCAAGACCCTTTTTTAAAATACAGAAGTATGGGGAGGGGCAGTTTAGCTTATTGACTTACTTATGTCCAGCCATTGTAATGAAAAAATGACATTTCCAAGCTTTGCTCTCTAAGTGAATGTCTAGGACACATTGAACTCTCTCAAGATTGCAGAGATGCTAGTGTGGTTCTAAGAGCTTTTATCAATAAGGGAGATTTTCACCACTTTTTTTCGGCAATAGTCTTTATTTGAAACATAGCATAACTAGTAAGAAAGAACGGCAGCCAAAAACTTCTCAAAAGCCATCGTTGCTCATCCTTGCTGTGTCCGCCAACAGAGAAGAACGTCTGGTCTCTCGGTCAGGAGATAGTCACCAATTCTTCTTTGCCACCATCTGCTGACTGAGGTGGTTGCCTCGCTGTTCCTAATAGGAGGGCCCCATTGCTTGGCAAGAGAGTCAAGAGTTGCCCCCAAACACAAAGCTGAATGTCACAGAGAGGTACCCCCAGTTCTCCTGCCTTCTTAAGGCCTCCTGGGGCAGTATGGGAGAAACAACAACAGTAGCAAGAAGTTGCCAGTGAATAAGCTGCCCATTACATGCAACCACACACATCTTCGAAAAGTTACTTTTTTAACTACAATTCCCAAAGTCTCCCAGCCAGCTGGCATGTTTCCTCTAGGGTTCTGCAAGTAACAACAGAGAAAAGTATCTCTCCCAAGCTCTTTGGTTGCGTTTCCTCTTCTTCCACAGTTCGAGATACTTCATTTTCTTTAACGTAAACCCTGCCTTTGAAACTTCAGTTGAGCATGGAACAGCTTCATGCTATTTGACTGCTCAAAATGGTTCTCTTCAGGCTGTTCCCACCCCCACCCACCCTACGGAGGGCTGGGACACCAGTTGCCAATCTCATCTCAGGGTAGGATGGGACATTAGAGATAGCCTGTGGCTGAGGAAGTAAATCCATAACGAATGTGATCGTCTGAATCTACCTGAGCTTCTCTGACTTTGGGGATTACACGGATCAGCTTGCATTGTTTGGTGATTGGTTTTCGAGAACTTACACACGTGATTCCTCTGAAGTCTGATTTCACAAACCCAGCAAAAGGACCTGAATCACCTTTGCTTTGGGCTTTAATTACAGGCTGCCTATAATATCTGTTTCTGGCATCAGGCCTATTTAAGTAAAGGTTCATCCAGGTGGAGCATTGGTTCCTGCACAAGTATCAGGTATGAGGCAAGTCTGGACCCAATATCAACCAGGTTTTTTTGTTTGTTTGTTTGTTTGTTTGTTTTGTATGACTTTCTGGGGTTATTTTGTTCCTCCTGGCAGGCATTGTTTATTATGCTGGGAGGCGGGGGGAGCAATGTTTAGTGCCATGACCCTTTCCCATGCAGGTCACTTCTGTGTGAGAGAATTCTGTTATGAAGCTTTCAATTAGCACAGATATACTTTTTTAAAATCATCATCATACAAAATGGACTAAAACACTTCCCCCACCCCCACCCCTGGATTTTGAAGAGAAGCAGTTTTTAAAGGCGCTGCTAAAAACAGTGTGGTTTGGAGATAAAACCCCTCACGACCAACAATGACCAACTGTTGTAGTATTTCATACCGTCTGGACAAACCCTAACTCTCATCACCTCATTATCATGCTGAAGATTGAAGGGCTGAAAGCAAAGGAAGGACGGCATGAGCATACAAAGAGTTTTTTTTAAAAAAAACCTCCAAAACTGAGCCTTCACTGTCATTTTGTACATATTCCCATAGCTGGGTGGGCTTCTTCCACTAGTATCAAATAATTATTGCCTTGGAAGAAAACATTTCCCAATTTCCTGGTTTTGTTTTACGTTTTGATTCACACCGTTTGAAGAGGTCTGATTACGTTCCTGGAGGAAACATTTTTTAAAGGATGGGCTTCCAATCTCAGTTTTCATAAACCCAGTTTCCATCTGGGCTAAGATTTCCTAGGCAGCTGCATCGGTCAAACTGCATAATATTGACACGGATGTGACAGAAGCATTTTGACAGGATAGAGAAAAATAGATCGGCATTTGGACATTTTACGGTGGAAGACTGACAGCACAGCACTGCTTACCTGCAAAGAGGATTTGCTCGCACCTTAAACCTATGACATGCACCATGACTTCTGTCAAGTGACAAGGAGAGAAGTTAAGAGCTTTCGTTAGAAGAGAAGCTACTGGTGAGGCGTGAGCAAAACAGGGCACCAGGCAGAAATAGCTAATTCAATTGACAGCCAATTCCAAGACACTCTTAAAACAGGCCGTCCGTGAGATGTTTTTACCCTGAGGACTACATTCAATATCATCTGGAGGACTCGAGGCAGCACATGCACACACAACTGTGCATCTGGAAGAACACTATAAGTAGGCCATGAGCCTGGCTGTCCAGGTGCCCATCGTGGGAAACTTCAAGTACCTTTTCCTCTGCTCTCTCCTCCTGACAGTTCTTTATCTTTAATCCATCAGTCAATCCTTCAACACAGGATACCCTTTACACCTAACAGACGGCTACCCCTCTGTGCATTAGGGCAGACATCACCCTGGGTAAGATCCAATGCCAGCAATTGCTTCCATATGCCACTCTTCATGCCTAGGAAGCAACGTGGGAATATCTACAAAGCATTTCACCGTGGAAACAAGCTGGGACTGTTTCCAAAAAGCAGAACAAACAAGGTATTTTTGGAAACCCTGAAGAATGTCACTATCTTTGCAGGAAAGGTAGAGATTTTCAAGTCTCTTTGTGCTTAATTTATGCTGTCAGCTTTTAGAAGCTGATAGAAGCAATTAGTTGGTCACTCCTTGCAGCTTTTCCTGTTCCAGCTAGTAAGCCACCAAAAGCAAAATGCAAAATAGGTACATAGTTAAAACATAACACGTTCTAGTTAAAGATGCCCAGTCAGTTGCACTGGCTGCAAACTGACATACTTCTACATGTAGGTTTGCTTTTTACATGCTGAACTGCAAGTAACTCCTAGTGACACCATTTATCTGCGATCCATTGACTGTTTCTATTCTACTTGACTGTCTCAAATGTTTGCGGTATGTGATAATAAAATGCTCCATTTAGTTATTATTAAACAGTGTTTCATTTTCAGTCTGTCTGAAGATACTACAATGTTTTGTTCAGTTGGGGCTCTTAACTTTGGCCATGATGCAAAGAAAGACGTGACTCATTCCATTCCAGGTGCCTCATACAGGCATTCCCTCTTTCTGTTTTCGAAAGAATATTCTCCTTTGCCATGGCTGTGTCATAAGACAAGCTCCTTTTTATTCATCCTAGAATTATAAAAGCAGCTTGTGATATGAATAATGACAAAAGGTGGATGGGAGAAGTCCTGGGGGGTTGGGGAGGAGACGCTCCAGCCTGCTGCAGTCCCAGACTATTCCTCGGGGTGTCCCTGAAGCTCTACTCCTTCAGAGTTTAGCTGGAGCAGGAAGGAGACAGAGCAGGAGCAGGGGGCTCCAGACTGTTTGGCCAAAGTACAGGTTAGGAAATGTTCCAGGTGATGCTCTTTTTCAGGGAACCAATGATGCTATTGGGTGCGGCCCTGCCTTTCACGTCAACTAGCCTTTGGGGGTTCACCTAAGGAGAATTTGGCCTGCCACCCAGAAGTGTTTCCTCACCATGTGGTATACACCATGGATGGGCAGACCTCAGCCTTCTAGAAGTCGTTTTGGTTTTTGACTGTTGCCCTGAAGATCAAACTAGAAAATAAACTCAGTTTGCATTTCAAATCAATGCTTCCTTAAGTGGTGCAAGACATTTATCCTGCCACATATATGTTCCCTTACATCATTATCTCGTTTTGTTTTGTGATTGGTCATCAGAAGGCGGACAGAAATTCTCTTTGCAAAATTAGTTGCTGGGGCACACATTTCTGAGGTAATCCTATTGTTGGAGGAAAGATGCTCTAAAAGCAAGACATGTACAAGACCTGTTCACATTTAATTTAACTCAAGCATCCAATGACAGGAACCAAGTGTGGAAGACATGTACCTAAAATTAGGGACATGCATTGGCTTTGGAGAAAAGTGTCCAAAAAAGGTGAAACAGGGATATGTGTATGTCTCTAGAACAACTACAGAGTGGTTCAAGAAGCCCTCAGTTGTTCTCTGGTTGGCTTGTGCCCCCCTGCTATTCACTAGTGCTTGCTTTGCCATTTGGAGAGATCGAAATGCTGAAATTTTTTTTGGGGGGGGGGGGATCAACTTTGCACCAGTCGCTGTAGCAAAAGAAGAAGCCCAATGGAAGAAGACTGACAGGCTAAAGCCTAAGTGAAAGCCAAAACCTCCCCTAGAAAGTCCATTTACTGAATCCCTGAGGATGGTTTGGACTGACCTTAGCAGACTCTATACATTCCTGTCCCCACCAACTGACCAGACATTTCACACCCAAGCACCGTGAAGGGAGGCTGCCACCTCACTTACACGATTGGCTGCATTCTAGAATTTTCTTCATTTTTATTTTCGGTCGCTAAACGGAGTCTTCACTACACTTAGTATTGAGTGTGTGGGCAAATGTGGGATGGATCAAAGCAGTGCAAGGGATGATGTCTCCTCCACCCCCACCTCGTTATCATTTTCAACTTTCTGTTAATTTGCTGTTGGCTGATGCAGAATGGATTCATGGAAGGGCAAGAGCTGGGCAGAGAGTAGAGTGTATGGCTTCTGGGGAAGTGTGGTGGGGGGAAGAACCTATACACTGCTCTACATACTGAAGATCTGCCACATTCCCAGAAATGTTGGTGCTGCATAGCAGCAGGTCATAGCTCTTTATAGTCTCTGTTTGCAGGGTTCCCCCCCCCCCCAATCCGGAAACATGCAGATACATATAAATACCTGCAGAAAGCTGAGACCAAATTAGTTTCAATCCAGAAAACAAATATTTGGATGCATATCAGATTGTATGGTATCCCTACATCCCTATTTAGAATTAAAGAACTGTGAGCCCAAGGAATTTGAATACCAGACTTTCACTAAGCACACAGTTCTTTCACATACAAGAAATCCACTTCTGATTGTCCCATGATTTCTTCATTTCAGCTGTATAACTTAAAGTAGTTGGGTCATTTCATAGTCAAACCATCAGGAAAATCTTTGCTGATCTGCAATAAATCAGCCATAGGTCTGTCAGTGTGTCCACATCTACTTTCTGCTCCGCCATGTATGTACATGCATGTCTGCAAAGGGGTTTGTATTAGATACATTTGCAAACAACACACACACACACACACACACACAAACAAGCCTACTTATGCGTATTGCTTTTAAAAGGGTGGACAAAAATATATTAGTGTTCTTTTAATATGCTACCTAATCAGCCTAGACCCACAAGCTGGAAAGTGCTGATTAGCTGTCAACACTGTTGAAACGACCTTTCTATTTCTGATTCCCAGAATGACAGAACTTCTTGCCACCTCCTGCATGGTTGGCAAACCAGCAAGAGTTCTGCTCATATTGCCTGTTCCTCCTCTTCTATTTTATTTCAGCCTTCCATGACTCCGTTCTCTTTGGCTTGGAACTTGAAATAGTAATTGTAAAGGAAGACGTAGTCAAAACATTGGCATTTGTCTGAGCGGGAGATGGTAGTGGCAATGTGTAGGCCAACAAGGGTGCTTAGGAATAATACAGTATACTGCAACTATTAATTCTCACCATTCTCTATTTAGCACTTTGGGAAAGTATGGAGTATCCATTGCAGAACACAGAAACATAAGAAGCTCACTTATACTAAGTCCAAACATTGGTCCTTCTAGACCAGCGTGGTCAACTCTGAATGCCAACAATGGCACTCAATAGTTTCAGGCAGGATTCTCTTTCTGTGCCTTACCAGTAGATCCCTGTTATTCCTTGGTGGTCTCCCAGCCAAACACTAACCAAGACTGAACCTGCTTAGCTTCCAAAATCGGACAAGATCAAGTGTATTCAGGATGATACGGTGGTCACTAAAAGCAACAAAGCCTCCTCAAAGTCATGCTCTATAGATTTTTTGGTCTCCATCTGCCATTAGCCCCATCAAACATGACCCATGGGGAGGGATGAGGGAAGTTGCAAGACAAAAATGTCTGGAGGGTACCTGGTTGGGGAAGGCTGCTATACTGCCTTGCTGTCTGGCTTCAGCCCAGCTTTGAGCCAAGGCACTTGGGAAAAATGATAGTGGAAACAGTAGGAAAAGAGACAATAGATAGATCTTCAATGGGGTTGTACCTGGTGGGAGCAAACAGAATTGGATGGAATTGCTGCCCATAAACCTCGAAACATGGTGGCTGCAGCGACTGAATCCTAAACAGAACAACGACGAACAGCAAGTTGGCAAAAGGAAAAAAGAATCAAAAGGAGAAAGAGTGCCCCCCCCCCCCCAAAAAGGCATCAAATGTATGAAACCTGGAAACTCAGAACTTAATCCAGGCCTGGAAAGAGGAGTTTAAGCTCCATGTGGACATTTCAGTGACATATTAAAAAAAAAAGAAACTGTGAAAACGGAACTTTTTTTACTTGACAGGATAAATGAGACATTGGCTAGAATCCTACTGGTGTTTATGTAACACTGCCCTGCTTTTTTTGGGGGGGGGGGGAGCTATAACAAAGTCAGCCCAAGAGTCAGTCCAAATTTGGTGAAGTTTGGATTTGGAATGTCCAAGTTATAGCCCATGTACGAATCACCAATGCCGATAATAGTTCGGCATTTCGTTTCATTCTGGGCAGGCGTGTTTCCCTGAAGTGCCCCAAAACGAATCACGAATCGGCCCAAATCATGAAGGTTTTTTGCTTTGTGGTTTGTTTCATGCCCACCTTTAGTTCTTTTTTTTTTTTAATGTAAGGGAAACTAAAGGATTGGGCATGGGCTCTGAGCAGCATGATGTTCAAAAAAGGAAGGCAGGAGGGAACTCAACCTTTTGTGTCTTACTTTTTTTCCTGCCAATTCCTGAATTCTCTGATACAATCAGGGTAGACGTTAATTGAGGCCCCTGCCATTCCGCACAATGCCAATTGAAATATAAAGGCTTTTATGTCATAATTGCTGGCTTGCAAAGTCCTTGACTATGACTGTGTGTAGCTCTGGTGGCGCTTTCGTAGCCTGTTCTAGTATTTTGCTTAACATACCATGAAGGAAGGAAGAAAGGAAGGAAGGAAGGAAGGAAGGAAGGAAGGAAGGAAGGAAGGAAGGAAGGAAGGAAGGAAGGAAGGTAGGTCATGGTGATGCAGAAATGCAGTAATTTTTGAAATGACTGAAGCAGTCACTCATTAAATCTAGACACCAGAGCTCATGTCAGTACAATTCCCACAACATTACAGAATACCTGCAAGATGGAGTAGGCAGAGTGAAGACAAATATGAGATTAGTTGCCTTTGGAGGAGCTAAGAAAGAAAGCAGTGCTTCTACCTTTCCCTGCAGGAAAGGCCCCAAATCACACAACCTACCTCACCTTCTCAGGTAAGGATAGCAGAGGTTTGCTACTCCTGAGCAAGACCAGCCTGTGCAGACCAGGAGTTGCTGTAACGTGTCCCTGCATTCCGTAACTAATATGGAAGACTGCTTCAAATGTTGACCTGATGTGTTCAAATGGATATCATTCTTTGCATGCATCACATTCTTTGTTAGGGATGTGTGCATCTTTAGAGTTCGCACACATAGACGTCCTCCTTCTCTTACCTCCATTCCCAGTCCTTATCTTATTTTGTTCAGTTGTCAGTGGTGTTTCTTATAAAATCAACACAATAAAAGCCACCAATTTATAAGCTTCCCTCCATGTATACTTGCTCATGTGCCTCTATTAAATTATATTTGTTGCTGGAATGCATTCCCCACTCACCCCAATAAAAGTGCCGCCTCTCGAGAGGTTGTTAAATTCCAGTTTCTGTCAGAACCAACCAGTAAGACCAGTGATCAAGGATGTCAGGACTTGAAGTCCAGCAACACGGGCACAGGTTCCTCAACCCTGGTTCTGGGAAAGGACAGAAAGCGGTGGAGACAGGGGGATGTTCAGTTGGAAAGTTTGATCCTTTCTGCTAATGCCTGCCATGTGGGCAGCATTTAAGGATGAAAAACCTTAGGCAACCTTAAGCAGACGCCCACACAGTCTCACAGTTTTTATGCTAACCTCTTGTTTTTTAATAAATAAATAAATAAATAAACTAGTCTCAAGAGAACTTCTAAAAGCTCAAAAAGGAACGATAACATTTTGGATAAAGAACCACACTGCTCTGCTGTGAAGCACGTAGGCGTGTGTGGCATAGTTGTGTGTTTTTTTTAAGGGGGCAGAAAAGCTTTACAACCCAGTAAAAGACAAGCTGGAAGCCTGGACTGTTTTAATACAGAAATATTTATAGTCCTATTTTACTACTGAAAAATCATAAGCTATAAATACTGCAGGGAAATCAGTAAGCAAAGAGTTACCTCACACAGGGAGCAAAATGGACCTGAGGCAAATCACAGAGAAATTATTCAAGGGGAAATTATTCACTAATCCTCAAATGAGGATCAGACAGAAGCAGTAATAACAACAAACCTTATTTGAAGTTTCCAGGGCCTTTTGCTGAATGGTGCCTACCTGTGAGTAGACATTACAGAGGGATCATGCCCGTGGGAAAGGGTCATGTTGATGAATACAGCACAGGCTTAAGTGCTATGTGAAACCATAGCTTTAATTCCACTTTGTGTGAATTGTGGAGGAATACCCTCAGCAGTGCTAAAGGCTCTAATGTGAGAGCAGCAGCCTAACACTCGCTTCAAATCTGGGGGCAAAAATCAACTATCAGGGAAAAATTGCATGTTTCCTATTTGCAAATTAGGTGCTCTTTGGATCCTTCTCCCATTGTTTATCTCCGCATATACATCTCTAAAGGTAAAGTGTGAAGGCAGCAAGCATAGGCAGACCCTTCAGCGTAGTCTTGTATCCAAGAACAGAGCTTGAGAAACTTCCTTTTTTAGATTACAGCCCCCAGAATCCACCAGTGGGGAAGACCAGTGGCCATGCTGGAGTGGGGATTCTGGAAGCTGGAGTCCAAAAAAGACAATACATCCCAACTTGGTTTGAGAACCCACTCAGTGGCCAACACAACTTGACATCAACTTCTGTTTTATTCCTTGTCATGGAGGCTCCAGGATCACACGTGTTAGGATTTTTGGCCTGTTTTCCTAAGGCATCAAGAAAACAGACCCAGGCACCGTAAGGGCTTAATTCGAATATCTCTTTCCTTTCATTCTCAACAAGGATGGCTTTTTGAAGAGCAGCCCAGCAAACACCAATTACAGTGAAGCATTTGCGAGCACACGATAAGATTCATAAATCTCCATTCTCTCGCAGCATATTGTAATTCCTGGTAATTCTTCTCAGGCATTGACAGGCTAACGGTGGTTTCTCCCTCGGCCATTGCAAATAAATGGATCCTCTTATCTTTAAAAGGCAATAAATTCTGGAAGACATGCTGAGAGAAATGTCAGACTTTCGGAAACTATCTGTGCTGTTCAGTCACTGAATAACCACAAGCTGCTAAAGTGGTATTGGAGGAGAAAAATGTGTGTTTCCAGTCCCTCACCAAACCTCTTTTGGGCTTGTGCTTAGCCAAAGAAATCTCAGTTTCCTTTTCAGACGTGACACTCTCCAGATACGTTTGACTATAACTCCCATCATCTCCAAGCTGGCTGATGAGAATTACAGTCAGATACATATAATGGTTGCCAAGTGGGAAAACGTTATGCTAAAATCTTGACATACTGAAGTGGTTCAATAATGTACTTAGAGGACTGAAAACACAAACCAGTAGATTACCTTACAAACTATGTTTTGATATTTCTAGAGACCACTCTTTCATGAAGGTGGTCCCACCTTTAAAAAAGGAAAGAATCCAATCCTCATGTCGTATTCTAGACCCTTGTAACTGCAGTGTAGGAATAAAAAAATCATTGTTTTATTTTGTCTTATCCTAAGTGACAACTTGAAGCTCTTGGTTGGTTGGTTGGTTGGTTGGTTGGTTGGTTGGTTGGTTGGTTGGTTGGTTGGTTGGTTGGTTGGTTGGTTGGTTGGTTGGATCAATCAATTGATCAATCGATTGACTGATGTGATATCCCACTTTTATCCCTTGAAGGACACAAGGTAGGTTATCACATGTATTTCATAAATAGGCAGAGCTTTAAATGTCCAATAAATTACGGCATTAAAACCTTGTGAAATAAATCTCACATTAAAACAAGCACTGATTTAAAATGATCTAAAAACCATTTTAATAACAACAACAACACCACAGAAGTACAACCAGTGCTATAGGGGAGCCAGGGCTCACAGAGTCAAAGCCCCAGGACTATCTGAGCAGCAGGGACTACGATATCCCCTGCCATCCCCTTGGGCTTCCTCTGCAAGCTGGTGGGGGAGGCAAGAAATGGATTGTTTCAGGAAAAGTGGATTGCCACAGGCCATCCCAGTTGTAATGCCGAGTACCTGAAGGTGGGCTCTCCAACAGGGACGGCTTACTGCATCTGTTTCTGTACTGGGCAAGTTAGTCACACTGGAATATTGCCTTTCCTCCAGCACCTCCCAACTTCATCCTCACAAAAACCTTGAGTGGTAGTTCAGGCTGAAAGAGAATGACTCGTCCAAGGTCACCTATTGTGAAGAAAGCGAACGAATACACAATACTGCCTAAAGCACTGGGAATGAGCAGTAAAGTCCAGAATCTAAAATAACCTAATCCCTGTGCTGCTTCCACTCATGGAAGAGATTCCAACTTCCCAGTTTTCTCTGAATCCTGCTTCTGTTGTACATCCCATAACTTTTGTATACCTTTCCAGAAAGGCTCCTAACTCTGGCTTTTGACAAGGAGCAGATGTGTCTGAGAACCTTTGGCAGGAGTAGAAGACAGCAGAAACCTCTTACCCAAGTAAGAGGTTGTGTTGCTTCCATGTCTCTGGACTCAGCACTACATTAACCAGTCAGAAAGTCCCTGTACCTGCTTAGGTTTTTCCAGTCTGAGCTTAAGTAATGAAATCTACAAAGTGTGAAAATGATTGTTACAACGTCATACACCCATCTGTTGGATGAATACACTTCTGGAACAGCAGCAAGGGACACCACTACAAAACCAGGGCTGATTGTCATGTCCTGTTGAATGTATACATGGTGAAAAACCTAGAATTGGTGGCCTGTAATAGGTGGAATGATATGAGGAATGGCCATGGGATATTGAAACTGTTAGATCCTCTTCAGACAACCGGACTCAGCCCCATGTAATCCATTAATACATGCTTGGCAGAAGGTCCCAGGCCCGACCCATCCCATAGATTCTTAAATGTCCATCTGTGGTGTATCTAAAATGTGGATCAGGGGAGAGAAAGGAGGAAATCTTCAGATGCCTGAGAAAGGAATTATTAAGTTCAGGGTGTTTCTTCCTCAAAAACATTCTTAAGGACAGTTGTCAACCTGGTATCAAAGACATGTCATATCTTGTGTTGGTAGACTAATGTCAAATTGGTAACTGTCATTTAAGAGCAGTGGTTGGGAGACTTACATTTCTGGGCTAGCTTGGAGATTCTGGGAGCTGTGCTCCTAATAAAAATAAAAATAACCTAAAATAACCCTCTCCAAACTTTCCTGATCTCCATTGGATAGTGTCCCTGAAAAAGAACTCAGACTGAAATGTCTTGGTTAACAATTGGAGCCTTCTTTAAATGTGTGAAAGGCCAGACTCCATTTGAACCGGAACCCTTGACTGCACCGAGCCATTCCAGATGTGCACCCATCTAAACATGCCTATTCCATTTGTTGCAAGAGAAAATATCCAGATGGGTAGCAGCACAGATAATATAGCAAGATGCAACCAGATGAAATAGAACAAAAACAAGTTCTTTCCACTAACAACAGGCAAAACAACTTCATCCATTCCCCAGACCTCTACACTGGGCTTTTCTAAACTACATGGCACGGCGGGGCACGGCCGTTGTACTGGTGGAAAGGGAAAGACCCAAGAATGTCCTTGGATGGTAAGAGGGCACAGAGCCTCCAGAAGGCCATGGGGCCAGGCTCTTCTTGTAACTTAATAGATATTCAGAAGAAGCAACCGACCCACTGCAGGAACTGATGTTGGAGTCACGGAGCGGAGCTCCCGGCTGCCTCCATGCAACAGCACCGGAGCCGTGAAAGCCAGCATCCTGTCCTCAGTGGGGTTTAATAGGAGGAAAGACAAGGGAGTTGGCTTTGAAGGAAAATGTGCTACAAACCAGATTCCTGCTTTTTTTAAAAAACAAACAAACAGACAGTTGTTTGTCTTTTTGTTCGGTATCAGAACTAAACACAAGGAAGATTTTCTTCTGATTGTGCTGTTATCTACAAATGCTAAGCGGCCGTTCCCTAAAGCATTTCCCACACAGTTATCATTTTTGTTCTACTTGTGGAATAAAATCTAATTTGTGAAAAACTTCATGCCTCTGGAATGTAGCTATAATTTCTTGGAGAAAAGATTTTTGAATTATGTTAGCAAATAGCCTTGGGCTCCCATTTCAACTTATAAAATAAAGGATTGCCTCACACATTATTTACAAATGGTGCCGGCCATGGGATTCTGTTTATGCTTTTGTACAGTTCACATTCAGTTTAAATGAATAGGGCTTCTTAAAATGTCAGTTCAAACAGTTTCAGGGAGCCCATGCATACATTAATTAGGATTAATTGAACCTCCACATTGTCTGTCTAGTCAAAAAAAATATTTCAAATGCTTTTCAATTAGATTTTTTTTTTTTTTTTTTGGTTTCTCAGGAAAAGGGGGGGCTGGGCTTTAACTAATCACCCAATGATGCTTTAAGTATCAGAGCTTTGGATATTTGTTCATCTCTTTTTACCAGTGATGCTTGGCCATTTGGGCTACTTAATACTCCTGAGAGGGCCCCAGGGGGCTTGGAGTTGTACACCATAGGGTGGCCGTGTAGCTCTACTGCCCTTCCATTTGACGGGCTGTCCAGTTTACAGATGCAAAAGAAGCATAAGGAGGGGCAAACAGTGAACTTAAAGATGCCCATCCACACTTCGCAGACTGAGCAGAGAGCTCATGAATTTTTCAGAGACAAATGTACACAAATCACATCCATTTTTGTACCTTGATTTGGCTAGTGCCTTAATAGCCATCCTAGCTCAGCATGTTGGTCCTGCTCAAATGATGATGTTCACATTTATGGTCTGGGTCAGCCTTACCATTAATCAGAGTGAGAGAGCTATCTGAGGTACCAGATTTGGAGCACATGGAAAAGACTGATTCATCTTTCTCTTGCATTTTCCTATCTCCCTCTAAAATCTGCTCTGGAAGGCTTAGGACTCTATTCAAGCAGAATATTAAGTTGTTCAGGAAGGAGAAGAAGCTTCCCAGTTTCACTGATTGAACAGTGGATGAGCTGACACCTATAAATCTGGGCTATGATATCAGAGAGTTGATGATAATACAATGTTGAATAACCACAAGGAAAAAATAAATAACTTTGAAGGATTCCAATCCTTCCAATTTTCTGAGTGCAAATTCCTGAACATTTGAGTTTTGGGGGGACTCTGTCTGCACATTTTCAAATATTATGGCTGTCATGTGAACTAACCACCTGTTTTACTTTAAATGAAAACAAAGATGTTTGATCTCAGCTTTGCCTCGGTGACCAAATTTTGTATACACCCTTCATATTAGAACCACAGAATATGAACAATCAGTTGTTCTCTTAGTTTATGTTTGGGACTCTCCCCTATAAAAATAAAACAAGCCATTTCTAGACTCTCTAGATACCAAAAGATGATTGATAGTGTACAGACAATGTCAGTTGAAATCTCAGAAATCAGACTAGGGGCCGAATAGGACTTCTAGGAGTTTCAGGTAGAGCTTCTGTACCACCATAGATCTTTTCTTCCTTCTCTCTGGGATCAGCAAAATTAAAATGAATTATGCAAATATATGGACACTACAGACTATATTGCACAAACCAAGAAAAACAATACAAATTTGCTCAGTACAAAATGTACAGATTGTAAAACTCGGCCTTCCTTGGTGCAAAATCTGGATTATAACAAAAGTTTTTTATTCCTTTTTTTTTTTTTTAAGTAAAGAGCACTTATAGCCCAGACTCTGTTGATCAATTGGTCTCTCCTTGCTGTGCTGTAAAGTGTGGTTCTGGAAACTTCATCTCCAATCTTGAGAAATGGAACGTTTCTTTGCTGCTCTCCTTGTTTATTGAAGACTTGATCCAAAGAAAGACGGTCAGATAGGAAGGGGTTCGTTATACTCTAGGTCTGAATCAAATACCGTCTCAGTTAAGCCAGATGGGCTGTGATATGCCGGAGTATTGTAGCCAAGTGCTATCCCTTTTCCAAAAGAACCTATCATCAGGTGTGTTCCGTATCTTGTGAGTTTTGGGCTTTGCGCCGAAATGAGCTGTGTTCAAACCAACAATGGACATAGGCTAAAACTCCGTGTAAAACCTCACATTGATGCTAAATGGTATGCTATGGGATATTATGTATTAAGACCATTAGTCGTTTCCCTTCAAGAAATATCATCCACTGAAGAACACTTGGAAGAACCTATACATAGAGTAGGTAACCAAAGAAAGCAACCCATCTCACATATTAGAAGTCAGTCACACACACACATTTCACACAAGGGTAAGAGAGGGCAGATAGGATCCCGAGTGATCATACCATTGCTAGCTATTTTTCTGTGTAGCTTAGCCTCCTCTTCCACTGCTATTCATCCTCTCCTCTGCATGTCATCCAAAGACCTGCCAAGTGGGCAGCCACATGAACCAGCAAACAGGCAGCAGCATTAGACAAGTGAGTCTTGTAGCATGAGCCAGGTAGGACAGGTGGGTACCAACCTGACTTCTGCCAGTAGTATCACAAAGCTGATGGCTTTTCATGAGACAGAACCAAACCTCCTGAGCCTGTTACCATTAAGAATGGGCATTTCATGTTTTTAATGTAAGATCTAAATCATGAAAATGCCTCTTTCACATATTTTGAAAATACCTCTTTCATTGATTGCCAAAAGAGACCATCTAAATGAAAATGATTTGTGTTTATGAAACAGGGGTACATAAAAGTTTCACATTACTTTTGTATTTCCTTTTCCGTGTAACTTTCATTTTGTTCTTTGTCAAATCACCTGAGAAATTTTTCATCCAATATCCCCTTGAGGACTGCTGTCAGCAGCCAATCAGAATGTCCAGCGGGGGGGGGGGGAGTGAAGCAAAACAATTATGAAAATGTTCACCATGCACCTCCCTAGTTGCCACCATAAATTCTATCACATGTGCTAAGACTGCCTGATAGGTAAAAACAATGTTATATGCCAGTCAACATTCGGTTGGTTGTAGTCCAAATAATTACTTTTTGTTTTTACAACTTCCAGACTCTCCCAACCATTCATAGCTATTTTTGATGCTGAGTGAGGAATTCTGGAAACTGTAGTCCAAGGGACTACTGATAGTCAGATATTTCCAATATCTGACTGTCAGTGCTAAATGGTAGGTGAAATAGAATACTTGCCTACACAATCCTTTAAAATCAGAGGCAGGCAACCTCATACCTTCCAAACGTTATGGACTACAACTCCTACTATATCTGACTACTGGCCATACTGTCTTGGATTTACTGGAAGTGACATTCAAAACATCTGGAGAACACCATGTTACCAAGCTCTGCTTTATAAGTGCAGTTTGAAATAACAGTTTATAATATTTGCAGAGCCAGGAAGAAAACTGCATCTTCCTCCTAATTTCATTCCGAGTGTTATTTATTCTGTAGTGGTCAGAGCCTGGCGTCTGATACTATTGTGTCTATTTGCAATAAAGTGCCAATGGAACAGTAAATGACAAGGAATGCTGATGACACTGTCATTGTGCCATTACAATACAAACTTTTGTACAGCAATTGCCTTATAAAATGGTTTCCTTAGTAACAGGAAATGGGTAGTGAGGAGAAGAATCCTATTAAGAGCAAGTAATAGGCTTTTAAAAAATGAGATGATTCAGTCGGGCCAAATCATGGCCATGGTGGCTGGGGAATTCTGGGGAGTTGTACTC
Organism: Intellagama lesueurii; assembly: GCA_037013535.1. Classification (NCBI taxonomy): domain Eukaryota; kingdom Metazoa; phylum Chordata; class Lepidosauria; order Squamata; family Agamidae; genus Intellagama; species Intellagama lesueurii. The sequence continues at coordinate 218,786,107 of JBAJHW010000001.1, read as the reverse complement.
TTGATTTTCCACAGTTTGTGTTGGTTGCACATACAGAAATGTTTTCTATATGAGCTCAGTCATCCTTAAAATGCCCTTAACCTGAGTCAGATCAGTTTGAATGTCCAGTTTTACAGGTGAGTGGTGAGCATGAAGCTGAGCATGGACATGCCTCAAAAACTTTCCCCTGTTCTGTGGAATCCCCAGTCCTTGGAAAGCTATACCTGTTGAATATCTCCACCTCCTTTTGTTCTTACAAAAAGAAAAAGGGATGATGGGAATTGTACAAAACACCCCAGGCTCCAAGTGGTTCGTCTTCATGGGAAGAATCTAAGGAAGCCCAGCCTTTAGTTCTCTAACTGCAAAGTAAATTGGAAAGACTACTTTTGATCACTGCAGATGGTGATAGCAGCCAGGAAATTAAAAGACGCCTGCTTCTGGGGAGGAAAGCGATGACAAACCTAGACAGCATCTTAAAAAGCAGAGACATCACCTTGCCGACAAAGGTCCGCATAGTCAAAGCTATGGTTTTTTCCAGTAGCGATGTATGGAAGTGAGAGCTGGACCATAAAGAAGGCTGACCGCCGAAGAATTGATGCTTTTGAATTGTGGTGCTGGAGGAGACTCTTGAGAGTCCCCTGGACTGCAAGGAGAACAAACCTATCCATTTTGAAGGAAATCAACCCTGAGTGCTCACTGGAAGGACAGATCCTGAAGCTGAGGCTCCAATACTTTGGACATCTCATGAGAAGAGAAGACTCCCTGGAAAAGACCCTGATGTTGGGAAAGTGTGAAGGCAAGAGGAGAAGGGGACGACAGAGGACAAGATGGTTGGACAGTCTCATCGAAGCTACCAACATGAATTTGACCCAACTCCGGGAGGCAGTGGAAGACAGGAGGGCCTGGTGTGCTCTGGTCCATGGGGTCACGAAGAGTCGGACACGACTAAACGACTAAACAACAACAACAACTTTTGATCTGGAAATGTGTGTGGGCACACATGCATACACACAAGTGCTGGTAAGACCTTTCATGGCAACTAATTAAGCAAATAATGTCAAAATATGCAGATGTGGCTGCCAGCATTTGGGGGACAAATATATGGCAAACCTGAGAGAGACTGAGACTGAGAGAGAGAGAGAGAGAGAGGGAAGGAGAACTTCTATAAGTTGACTGGTGAGGGCCCCACTTTGTCCTTTGCCTCAGAGAGGTACCTTGAGCCAGCCATGGTCATGGGTTTGCTGTTGCTGATTGTAGAAAACATACCAGCTGACCTTTACCTACCATTGCTATACCAAGTGATGGACTAGGATTCTGGAGAACAGGGTTTGAATCGGTGGTTGTTGTAGGTTTTTCGGGCTGTTTGGTTGTGTTCTGGAGATTTTTCTTCCTAACGTTTCAGCAGTCTCTGTAGCCGACATCTTCAGAGGACAGGAGTTAGAACTCTGTCTGTGTTCTGGTGTAGGATAGTTGAGTATTTGTAGCTCTGAGATCAGCTTTTTGTCCTTTTCAGGAGATAGGGTGATTATGGTGATCAGGGTGTATTTTGTTATGGGTGTATTATTGTGATAAGGGGGGAGATGAACTGTCACTGTGATTGATGGGTGTTGTTAGCTAGTTTTTTGTGTGCAGTGATCATCGGTCCTTGTGGCTGGGTAGAGTTCGTTGACCTTTTTGCAGGCTGTATTTTTCAGTGCTGGGAGCCAGGCTTTGTTGAGTTTTAGACTTTCTTCTTTTTTGTTGAAGCTTTGCTGATGTTTGTGGATTTCAATGGCTTCCCTGTGTAGTCTAACATAATGATTGCTGGTGTTGTCCAGTACTTCTGTGTTGATCAGTCTGTCCCTGGGGTTGAGTTTTAGGATGCTGATCTTGTTTATGAAAGGTCCTGAGTCTTTGATGTAGGATGAGGTTTGTCCAATGTGGGTCTGTAGGAGGGTGGCTAGGTATTTTGCTAATTCATATGTCGGGGAGCCAATGGCACTTACAATGGTCCTGAGTGGGATTGAGTCTTTGTGGATTTTGGGGAGTCCGTATAGTCTTGGTGAGAGAGCTTCTGTCTTGCAGATTCGTTGAAGGACGTTGGGGTGCAGGGAGGAACTTCTGATCAGCATGTTTGTTTGTTTTGTGTTTTTGTTGGTTGGGTCCCGTTTCAGTTTGAATCCCCAGCTCTGCTGTGGAAACTCACTGTGGCATGGAAACTGGTAACACCACTTCTCAAATATCCCACTCACTTTCAAAGCCCTGCTACTGCTACAAGTCCGTTCCGACTTGACTGACTAACTAATGTGAGTACAGTGGCGGAGGTTTATCTTCTACCACAGACAAACAGATTGGAGAGTTTTTAATACTATAATTCAGCTTTGCGTTGGAGTCGTTACTGCTGATGGGAACATCATTCCAGCCAACGTCCTGTTCCTAAGACTTTTGCCACCTCCAGGTACAGTCCTGTGTGACCAATAGTGTCGCTAATTCTCATCCACCCGGATTCAGTTCTGTTTAATTGCATCGTAGTTTCCTGAAATAATGCCATGGGTCATTTTTGCCTCAATGTGTCATGCTGGGTGGGATCTTTTTTTCTAAAAGCACTCCAGCGGCACCATGCAATTGATTGGTTAGGACAATTTTGCCCTAATTATTTTGTCTGTTTGCTTTTAAACCACTTCTACACAGATAGTGGCTGAAACGAGAGGCTACTGTTCATAACTCCTCAGGTAATAATGCCACAAAATGTATACTGTGTGTCTAGTTCTTTGTGGATTCTGCAGCAAAATGTGACCTTGGAAGACTAAAATGTCCTATCCCAAAGTACGATGAGGGAAAATGTAAATGGATTCAATAATTACCATCCTGATTTAATACTGATGTGAACACAAAAGAGACTGTTGGATTATGTTGCCTCACAGGTCAGAGTGTATTCTTGATTATATCCTGACATATCCTCTCTAATCTCCATTTCACATTTAAATTTAACATTAGGGTTGCAAACTTGTGGTTCTAGAGCATACCAAATATAGCCTTTTGATTACATTATCCAAATCACAGTTGTATTTATTTGCACAGCTCTTCATGCTCCCCTAGCAATAAACAAATTGAATGAAATAAATTCCTCCTGATGAAAAGAAGGGAAAGGTTCTATTGCAATAACATTGCCTTTTCTTGCAATTGTTCCTTCTAGGTACAGCCGGGGGTCTTTCCCCCCCCCCTCTCCTTACCATCCTCAAACTAATGTTATGTTTTTCGCTTTGCCATTCTGAAGTGAGTTATATTTAATTGACAAGTTAATGGACTAATCAATAAACGATCGATTGATTCTACCCTTTCCAACATTAAAACAAATTATTTTCCTTGCTTCTAAAAATCAGTAAAATCAATTAATATTTAAGGCTAACCTATGTTTTTTTTTTCCTAGTTCTGAAAATAACGGGACGTAACCCTCACTGAAAATGAGTAATCAAGTCAAAGATCTGTTGAATGCAAAGGATAAGCAGGAAAGATTTTCTATCCCTCCAAGTCACATCTGCTTCCAAGGCTGAAACTCCCATTAGGGTGAGTGAGGCAGCCGCCTCAGGTGGTGGAAAGCTCTGGGTGCTGCTCCCTCCTCCATTGAGAGAGGGCACTTGCTGCTGGGAAGGTCTGCCACTGTATCACACAGCTCTCTAGATCTGTCTCTGGTGAGCAGGATGCAGCTCTGGTTACCACCCTGTCCCTTCCACAAAGAGAGAGAGAGAGAGAGAGAGAGAGAAATGGAGAGAAAAAGAAGGAGGCAGCCACAGGTTCTTCTGTTTGGAGTCAGTGGTTTCTACATTCAGTCCAGTGTCAGTCCCCAAGCGTTGACTTGAACACAACTCTCGCAGTGCCTGGGCTCCAAAGATCTCTCAAGGCCCAACACTATACAGAACACAGAAAGAGCTGGCTATGCTATACCTAGTAAGTTCGGGCTTCGGGTAATGATTGGGATGCCTGTGACCTTCTCTTCTCATTCTTCGTTTTTGACCATTGGGCACGGCTCCTCCTCTTCCTCCTCGAACCAAGGGTGGCCATATCCCAGCACGAGGTGGGGTCAGGAGTTTGCTTCCTGCCTTGAATGGCAGGAGAATTCAAGCCATCCTTGTCTAATTCTTTGCTGATCCTCACATGACCTTGCTTTGCAAAGCACTCTCTGACACCCTTGTGGCACATTAGCCTATCTGAAAGCCAGGAAGGGAGAGCAAGTTCAATTTCTGCCTTCGTATTCTGACTGGAGTTTGCAATTCTCCATTGAAGGGAACACTCATGCCATACATTCCCAGTTTGGATATCGTAACAAACCATGGCTTGCAGAAACTAGAAAAGGCCTTTATTAAAGGACAGGAATATGGAGAGAAGGAAAGAAGGAAGGAGAAGAAAAAGGATTTGGGCAGTATATTTCTGAACATTAGAACTGCAATCTATGCACTGCTCCTTTATTCTACCGCAACAGATTGAATGCTGGGTGACAAAATTGTTTAACTTAGCCCACAGCCACACAATGAGAGTAGTAATAGGGCATAGCCCCCATCAAATCATCATTTTGACAGCTCCAACAGCCCTGTAAGGCGGGACATAAGGCTCAAGGATCGATTTCCGGGGTCAAGGGTCAACCCTGGCCCCTACCACCGGAAGGGGCGGGTTTTTGGGTGACGTCAGGGGTTGTGGAGGTCACCGTGGACCTATAGGGGTTTTCCTAGAGTCCGGGGTCCCCCGTGACCAGAGGGAGGCCTGAGGATTGGCCCCCCGAAGTATCTTGTCACCCCGCGGCCCTGTAGGCCAATAGGAGCCGTTGGAGGTTCTGTGTAGAAAAGGGGGTGGCCCTAAGGCATGCCTGAGCATGCCTTAGGCCACCTGACTCAGAAAGTCCCACAGCCGCGGTTTTGGAGAGTTCTCCGTGTTGACCGCTCTTTGCAGTAGCTGTGACGCTTTGGAGACGATGGCTGACAAAGAAAACCAAATTCCTGAGACAAGCCAAAAGGATCCGGGAAGACCCAAAAGGCGTTTGCGTCCCCGAGGGTACTACCAGGGGCTCGTGGGGCTTTCCCAGCCCCTGTGCCCCTTAGGAACACCTACAAGGCTCAGGGGGTGCTTGCCTGAAGAAAAGCTAAGAAAATACAAGTCTGCAGAAGACCTATACCTGTTTACCGCAAAGACAAAAAAGCAGCCGCCGAAAAGCACAAGAAAGCCGGCCTGTACCCTGCTGTGGGGTGATGAAGAATCTGATGATGAGCTCAATAGTGCTTGTGACCAAGGGTTAAAAACAGGTTTGCAGAGGCCGCCCGGAGAGACCCCGAATCCAGTAGAGGATGTGGATGGCGGGGTGCTGGCTACACCGGGGACTGTTTTGGTGACAATGGCGGATAAGGAAAACCATATGCCTGAGGCGAAACAAAAGGAAGAGGGGAGACCCAATCCCAGAAAGCGCTACATGAGTACAGATTCTGAGAGTGAGGCTACATCAACCGTTTCCTTACAATGTCTTGAAGACCCTGACAGGGCCTGGCATAATATGGAAGTTTCGTATGCTACTGCGGAACCTTCTATAGATCCGGTAGGTGTTCATTTTGGGGGTTGTTTGATTGTTGTCAGTTTTTGCTATATAGAACGACTCTGTGTTCTAAAAGGCATCTTTGATTTTTTATTTCAGGAGTCAACACGCTTACAAGACAACGGCCTTCCTATGAAAAAGAAAAAGAAAAGAAAAGCCATGCGTTCAGCAATAAGGGGTTGTGTATATGGCATTCTTAAACACTCCTTGATCAATTTGGTGGCGGAACAATGCGAAGGTTGTAGACAAGGGTCTCCAGGGCAAGAAGCTCATAATTGTCTTTCCTGCGATCAAGACCATTTTTCTAGGCTGTTGAATATAATATGTATGAAAAGTTGTTTTAAAAAAATTCTGTATATTATTATGCTAGTTGCTTATAGGAAGCAGGTTTTTCTGCTCACAAAGCAGGGTTTGATGTTACTAAATAACCTTATGAGTATTTTTCAAACCTCCCGAAAGGCCTATCCATATTTACTGAAATTATGTAAACCTGCAGATGATGAATATCTACGAGAGGTCTTAAGAATGATTAAAGGGCAGGATTATAAAAAATTTTTCTGTGTGTCAAACATTGAAGAATGAAATAAGCCTTTTAAAATGACCTGTGTTATATTATTAAACCACAGAAACATTAAACCACAGAAGCATTGTCTCACAAAATTGTTTGTTACTGATGAATAAGGTTGTTTTAAAATAAAATCTACACTGCATCTAAGGGTTATTTCCCTCATTATTTCAGCACCCCTGAAAATGAGCAGTACGAGGGCTTATAGGAAGCAGGTTTTTCTGCTCACAAAGCAGGGTTTGATGTTACTAAATAACCTTATGAGTATTTTTCAAACCTCCCGAAAGGCCTATCCATATTTACTGAAATTATGTAAACCTGTAGATGATGAATATCTACGAGAGGTCTTAAGAATGATTAAAGGGCAGGATTATAAAAATTTTTTATGTGTGTCAAACATTGAAGAATGAAATAAGCCTTTTAAAATGACCTGTGTTATATTATTAAACCACAGAAGCATTGTCTCACAAAATTGTTTGCTACTGATGAATAAGGCTGTTTTAAAATAAAATCTACACTATACATTTTTATGTTTCAAACATGCTAGCCTAAAATCCTTTTGAAAGGATAGGCTATGTATTATTCTGTTAACACACAGTCTGTATTTTAAAACTCTGATGATTTTAACTATGATTGGATTGTGTGACCCTCATACACAGCAGGAATCGTAATGTCTCTGAAAGTTTCATAAAAATTTAAAAGACATTATTTACTGATACTTCATGAGCTTATGGAACAGGCCAGGGCTGCCCCCCCCCCCACCGGGCACGTATTATTGAAACTTTTTCCAAGAAAAGGGGGTTGAAGGCCTTACCATATCCGATAAGAAGGTTGGGGCGGGTGGCCACAAACCTCCCCTCCTTACCCCCTCCCAAGCATCCCAGCTTATCTCGTTAAACAGACAATCCAGAGAGATGTGGAGACCACCATTCTTAGCAGTTGCATGGCACCATCTTCTGGTTAAAAAATAATATGAGAAGCATACTATGGCCCTCTTACATAGACAAAATTCTTTATTAATTATAAAAGTGAATGAAGAAAACAAACCTCCCGAAAGGCCTATCCATATTTACTGAAATTATGTAAACCTGCAGATGATGAATATCTACGAGTGGTCTTATTAATGCTTAAAGGTTTGGATTATAAATTTTTTTCTGTGTGTCAAGCATTGAAGAATGAAATAAGCCTTTTAAAATGACCTGTGTTATATTATTAAACCACAGAAGCATTAAACCACAGAAGCATTGTCTCACAAAATTGTTTGTTACTGATGAATAAGGTTGTTTTAAAATAAAATCTACACTGCGTCTAAGGGTTATTTCCCTCATTATTTCAGCACCCCTGAAAATGAGCAGTACGAGGGTCCCCTGCCACCTCCAGAAGCTTATGGGGTGCAACGCATGAGGCCTTCTGAGCAGAAAGCTTTCTTACAGTGGTATGCTGAGAATAAGACAAAATCCTTTAACATGCAACAAGATTCGGCTGCCTATCGCCATCAGGATGTTGCACATGCTTTGCGTGAAAATGTGCTTTAAAAACCCCTTTATATTATTGGGTGCTTACAGGAAAAAGGTTCTATATCTCGAAAACAGAACATTGCTGTACATAAAAGTTATTATGAAAGGCTTAGAAAAAAATCTGAAAAGGCCTATTCTTTTTTAAATATATTATTAAAGCCAAGAGATGATCAGTTTCTAAAGGATGGCTTATTAATGCTTAAAGGTTTGGATTATAAAAAAAATTCTGTGTGTCAAGCATTGAAGAATGAAATAAGCCTTTTAAAATGACCTGTGTTATATTATTAAACCACAGAAGCATTGTCTCACAAAATTGTTTGCTACTGATGAATAAGGCTGTTTTAAAATAAAATCTACACTATACATTTTTATGTTTCAAACATGCTAGCCTAAAATCCTTTTGAAAGGATAGGCTATGTATTATTCTGTTAACACACAATCTGTATTTTAAAACTCTGATGATTTTAACTATGATTGGATTGTGTGACCCTCATACACAGCAGGAATCGTAATGTCTCTGAAAGTTTCATAAAAATTTAAAAGACATTATTTACTGATACTTCATGAGCTTATGGAACAGGCCAGGGCTGCCCCCCCCCCCCAACCGGGCACGTATTATTGAAACTTTTTCCAAGAAAAGGGGGTTGAAGGCCTTACCATATCCGATAAGAAGGTTGGGGCGGGTGGCCACAAACCCCCCCCCCTTACCCCCCTCCCAAGCATCCCAGCTTATCTCGTTAAACAGACAATCCAGAGAGATGTGGAGACCACCATTCTTAGCAGTTGCATGGCACCATCTTCTGGTTAAAAAATAATATGAGAAGCATACTATGGCCCTCTTACATAGACAAAATTCTTTATTAATTATAAAAGTGAATGAAGAAAACAAACCTCCCGAAAGGCCTATCCATATTTACTGAAATTATGTAAACCTGCAGATGATGAATATCTACGAGTGGTCTTATTAATGCTTAAAGGTTTGGATTATAATTTTTTCTGTGTGTCAAGCATTGAAGAATGAAATAAGCCTTTTAAAATGACCTGTGTTATATTATTAAACCACAGAAGCATTAAACCACAGAAGCATTGTCTCACAAAATTGTTTGTTACTGATGAATAAGGTTGTTTTAAAATAAAATCTACACTGCGTCTAAGGGTTATTTCCCTCATTATTTCAGCACCCCTGAAAATGAGCAGTACGAGGGTCCCCTGCCACCTCCAGAAGCTTATGGGGTGCAACGCATGAGGCCTTCTGAGCAGAAAGCTTTCTTACAGTGGTATGCTGAGAATAAGACAAAATCCTTTAACATGCAACAAGATTCGGCTGCCTATCATCATCAGGATGTTGCACATGCTTTGCATGAAAATGTGCTTTAAAAACCCCTTTATATTATTGGGTGCTTACAGGAAAAAGGTTCTATATCTCGAAAACAGAACATTGCTGTACATAAAAGCTATTATGAAAGGCTTAGAAAAAATCTGAAAAGGCCTATTCTTTTTTAAATATATCATTAAAGCCAAGAGATGATCAGTTTCTAAAGGATGGCTTATTAATGCTTAAAGGTTTGGATTATAAAAAATTTCTGTGTGTCAAGCATTGAAGAATGAAATAAGCCTTTTAAAATGACCTGTGTTATATTATTAAACCACAGAAGCATTGTCTCACAAAATTGTTTGCTACTGATGAATAAGGCTGTTTTAAAATAAAATCTACACTATACATTTTTATGTTTCAAACATGCTAGCCTAAAATCCTTTTGAAAGGATAGGCTATGTATTATTCTGTTAACACACAGTCTGTATTTTAAAACTCTGATGATTTTAACTATGATTGGATTGTGTGACCCTCATACACAGCAGGAAACGTAATGTCTCTGAAAGTTTCATAAAAATTTAAAAGACATTATTTACTGATACTTCATGAGCTTATGGAACAGGCCAGGGCTGCCCCCCCCCCCCCCACCGGGCACGTATTATTGAAACTTTTTCCAAGAAAAGGGGTTGAAGGCCTTACCATATCCGATAAGAGGGGTGGGGAGGGTGGTAAGGGTGGCACCCAAACCCTCCTTTGCTCTTCTAATCTATAGAATGCATACGGGCCAAACCCTTGAACTACATGTTAGCCAATGAGGATTTTCCTTAAGACTAGAGGGTATAAAAAGCTCCTTGTGTTTTTAGTCAATATCCCTCGTGTCTGATGGGATCCAAGAGGCCACACGAAATAAACAGAGCTTGCTCTCTCTTGAAGCTGCGAATGGTCAAAGCTCATGCTTGCTGTTACAAGATTTCTTATATCTGACTCACAGAAGATATGGCTAAGGTAAGACTCTTTCAAAAGTTACTATGTCAAATGAAATATTTTATAACAATAATGTATGTTTAATAGCAGATATTTCTATGCTCTTTTTTGTTTCTTTCTAGAATTTCATCACCAAAGCCCAGGTTCATTACAAAGGTAAGAGAATGTATGTTTTAAAACTGTTAAATGTGTTGTTCTTTTACATTAAGTATAGAAGTACCATAAGGCAGTTCCATGTTTTAAAATTTTAATTTATTTTACTGTTAGTTACAGAAATGGTTTTTAGGTATTACAAGCATCGTAGCCAATTGAAAAAATAAGACCATTTTGATTGCAGGTTAGAATCTTGTCTTAGAAATTTGCTTAAACCTCTTTCCTGTAACAGAGAGAGAGAGAGAGAGAGAGAGAGAGAGAGAGAGAGTCACATTTAATGTGTTGTATGTCTTTACAGAAGATAAAAACAGTACTGATGTTGTACTTTAGATATAAGGAGGTAAAAATCTTAGTGTTACATACCCAGCCACCGTTCTGAAGAAGCCATTCTGAATGTTCAGAAAGGATGTAAGATGTAAAAAAATCTGTCAGGGAAAGCATCTCCTGTTCTGTTAAAATTTTATAGTCTTTATGAAGGCGATTTGTCAAGCAAACTGCAAAGCTTAAAATAGTTACCATCCTGCCCCAGTTAATTTTTCCATCTTCAAATTCATGTTTCATAGTTAATATAAAGATTCTGCAGACGTCATCCAGACTAGAAATCTTGATTTGGTTTAAATGAGCGTTGATTTGAAGCTCAATGGGCTTTTGAAACAATGTGTTGATATTTTTTAAAAGAGAGCTCATTTCTGGTTCAGACATAGGATTCTCAGGTTGTCCACAACATAATTTGAAATAACAACCCACAATTGCAGACGTTTGTTGCTCAAGGTTATCCATTTAACAGGCGGATTCTAAACAGCCTTTAGCCAAGGCGCAGCCAGTTGTAATAGGTGTTCTTCTTTGACAATGTGAATGACCACAGACATGTCACAACATGCCTTCTCCCCCCCCCTCACCCCACCTCCACCCCCCACCCCTTGCAGGGGATCAGCGCAAAGAAACCAGAGTTCAGTCACCTAGATCTGTATCTCCAGATTCCTTGGGTGAGTGACAATGCCATAATATATGGGCCTTAAGACCTATGTTTCAGCTTTTTTAAATATCAAAATTGATATAGAAATATCTTTTTCAGAAAAGTATTTTCAGGATGATGATTTTATTGAACCCATGAAGACTTCTTCTCCTAGACCTCTAGTGGCCAGGAATCAGGCCCGTGTCTTTACCTTTAAAAGAAAGAGCAATGAGAATGGTGAGTTCTGAGGTATTTTGGTATTTTCATAGATGTGTTTTTTGCTTGGCCGTTGTTTTAACAGGTTATGGGGACCGTCCCTTTGCCTTATATAAAATTAATTTACACTTTTTTCAAATCCTTTTAAACTTTGTGTGTGTGTGTGTGTGTGTGTGTGTGTGTGTGTGTGTGTGTGTGTGAGGCTGAGAGAGAGAGAGAGAGAGAGAGAGAGAGAGAGAGAGAGAGAGAGAGAGAAATGCCCCTTTTCACATTTATTGTTTATTCTTTTCTAGCTCAACCTGTGGCAAGTACATCCAAAAGCTTCAAGGTTGCTGAAGGGTCAAACAACACCAACAGCAACAGCAACTTCACAAAAACTCAGCCATTGAAGCGTTCTAAGGCTGACGATGGGGCAGGAATTAATCCACAGAGCCATCAACCATTGAAGAAGGCCAAGCTTGCTGAAGAGACAGGTAGCAAAAACCCAGTGAAAGCTCATGCTGTGAAGGAATGTAAAAAGGAAGGGTTACCTCAATTTGATGGAAATGCTTGCACTGTAGTCTCTGTAAATAGTCCAACAATTGTTGATTGGTTTAAAAGAGTTGAAATGCTTGTTAACATGATAACCATTGCTAAAGAATGGGAAAAGAGGTTGGTGCATATTATGGGTGTTTTGCCTGACCTGGAATCAATACGTGAAGTGATTAAAAAAATGGATCATTTTTCATGTGTAAAGGGCTCTCAAATTCAAACAGGTCTGGGCTATCCTGCTGTAAAACAGAGGCCCAAAAGAGGTAAAATGAAAGGGGGGGAAAAGCCTATCACAGGAAAGCTTTACTGGCGCAATAGAGCTGCTAAATTGTTACAAAGGGCTAAAAAAATGCTTGCATGTAGGAGAAGGCGCCCTGTCTACCTGTCTTCTAACACACAAGGCTCAGAACCTGTACAGGATCCTGTGAGCTCTCAGACTGCTAGACCTTCTAGTTCTACACAGCAGGCCCAGTCTCAAGAGCACTCACAAGGCTCAGAACCTGTACAGTCTCCTGAGAACTCTAGGCCTGATGGTATTGATGACCATGGGTCTCAAGAGCAGTCACAAAGCTCAGAAGCCCTGTCTCCTGAAAATGTTGTAACCCATGATGCTGAAACCCCACAAGTGTATGCAGAAGTGATAAACAGGTGGGAGTGGGTAAATGACAGGTACCAAACAAGACATATAGCCCAAGAATTTCGTTTTGTTAATTTAGAGAATATAAATTCATATGCCCAAGCCGTTTGGGCCTTGCATGAAGCTGTACAGCAAGTGCTTGACGGTGTTAATGAAAGTCTGGAGAATGGGGATGTTGTGCAGATGAGATTTGAGGGTGGAAATATGAGGGATCCTCTGTTTTCATTGAAAAAAGTTAAAGGAGCGTTGGATTCTGAAGAATTCCTCTCTAATCTCAGCAATCTGCTACAGAGCAACATGGAACTGTGTCTTGAGGGTACTTTGCGCTTGGTTGTAACCATTGTGAAACCTCCCCACGGGGGCGGTGGGCCTTCAAGAGCCTTGCGCTCTATCCCCCATAGTGAAATTATAAATAAGAAAAGGAAATATCTAGTAGATTTCAGGGATGTAAACAGGAAACTGTGCTTTGGGGCAGGTCTGGCAGCCGTTATGGCTAAAAAGGTCCCAACAGATGCTGAGTTGGCAAAAGCAGCTCTGCAAATGTATCAAGCTGTCCACTGGCCTGTAGACAAAGAGGTCTCTCTGGCTGACATTCCTCTCTTTGAAGAGCATTTACACGTCAATATCAATATTGCCCGATATGGTGATAAAGGCTGGGCCTTATTTAAATCACAAGCTCAGCGGTATCCACAAACATGTACGTTATTTCTCCATGATGATCATTTTTATGGCGTTCTGAATGTCAAAGCTTTATTTGGCGCCCGAAACTATTGTGTGTTTTGTCACACTTTGTACAAACACTACCATGACTGTCTATACTATTGCAGACTCTGTCTAAGAAAGGACTGTGATGCTAAAGTAGATAAAATGGAAAGGTGTAAGCAGTGCCAAATGAACTGTAGGTCAATAGACTGTTTAAAATTACATACCATGCTGGCTGCAGAGAAGAAGGTCCCCTATATATTCGTGAAATTTTGTGACCGCTGCAGCCGTTTTCAAAAGGCAGAGCATTTCACTAAACGTTGTGAGGGAAGGGTCTGTCATGTCTGTTGGGGACGTATGAAGCAAGATGAGAAACATATCTGTTTCATGTGCCCAGTCGAAAAACCAAAGATCTCAACCCATTATATATTTTATGACATAGAGGCCAAACAAGAAACAGGGATACATGTCCCCAATTATTGTTTTGCAAAAGCTTTTGAGGGAGAAACTGTAGATTGCTTTAAAAAAGATGCCTCTGTAGAAAATAGGCGGCCTGTATGGCTGGATGCTACAGGGCCCCAGGATTCTGATGAAAAGGAGGGAGAAGCTAAGGCTGATGATTCAGAGGATGAGAGCGATGTGGAGGAGGTCTCTGGGGGCCCCAAGAAAAAGACTGTGAAAAAAAAGTCTTGGCCTTATGGGAAAACCTGGGAGTTTAAGGGAGAGTCGTGCATAGAGGAATTCATTCGAACTTTTACAAAAGGTCGACTTTTTGTGGGCACTACGTTTATAGCCCATAATTCAAAAGCCTATGATGGATACTTCATCCTCAATCAATTGGTCAAAGAAAAATTGGAGGTAGACATTGTTGCTCAAGGTGGCAAGCTTATTTCAATAGCAGTCAAAGCGCTAGCCATCACATTTCTGGACTCTTTAAGTCATCTCCCCATGGCCCTAGCGAAGCTGCCTAAGTGTCTAGGGATCGAAATGGAATCTAAGGGTTACTTCCCACATTATTTCAACACCACTGAAAATGAGCAGTACGAGGGTCCCATGCCACCACCAGAGGCTTATGGGGTGCAGCACATGATGCCTTCTGAGCAGAAGGCTTTCTTACAATGGTATGCTGAGAATAAGACGAAAACCTTTAACCTGCAGCAAGAATTGGCTGCCTATTGCCAGCAGGATGTAAACATCCTGGTACAGGCCTGTACAAAGTATCGCCACGAAATTATGGACTTGACAAGGACTGAGAAAGAAATCAATTATGATGATGATGATGACGAAACTGAGTGGTTTGCCATAGATCCTCTTCAGCAGCCCACCCTAGCTAGTGTGTGCCTTAACATGTACAAATTCATGTTTCTGAAGAAAAATAAAATAGCTATTCCGCAGCCAGACAACTATCATAATCAGTGTAAAAGATATTCATCCGCATCGATCCAATGGCTGTCTTATATTGCACATAAAGAAAAAACACGGGTTCAGCATGCCTTGAATGGTGGGGAGTTTTTTGTTTACCCTTATTATGTAGATGGTTACATGGTTGTTAATGGTCGGGGTATATGTTTAGAGTTCCTGGGATGTTTTTTCCACGGCTGTGTCCTCTGTTATCATTCTGAGGATTGGAATCCTCTGTTAGGAAAAACCTATGGGGCTCTTTACAATGCTACACAGGAAAGGGCAGCTGTCCTGAAAAGCAGGGGGTTTGAAGTCAGATCAATTTGGGAACATGAATGGAAAGAAATGGTAAGAAACGACGGCGATGTCAAACAATACCTTGCTACAGCTGATTTTCCAGAGCCCATAGAACCTAGGGATGCTCTCTTTGGGGGGCGTACAAACGCTATCTGCCTGTACTACAAGCCTAAGCCTGGAGAGCAGATTCATTACTATGATTTTACCAGCCTTTACCCCTATGTCAACAAAACTAAAGCGTATCCTCTGGGACACCCCGAAATAATTTATGAGAACTTTAAACCGGTGTCTGCATACTTTGGTATCGTAAAGGCTAAAATCTATCCACCAAGAGGTTTGTTTTTCCCAGTGCTACCTACCCGGGTTGGCGGTAAGCTTATGTTTGCTCTGTGTGCCTCATGTGCAGAAGGTCGTCAGCAAGACCCTTGTCAGCACACTGATGAGGAGAGAGCCTTGATGGGTACCTGGTGTACTATCGAGCTGAATGTCGCTCTAGAAAAGGGGTACAGGGTTGTGAAAATCTACGAGGTGTGGCATTTTGCCCGCAGATCAAAAACCCTGTTTTCAGATTACATAAAGCTACACCTTCGTCACAAACAGGAAGCCTCAGGTTTTCCCGACTGGTGTGTCAGCGAAGCAGATAAAAAGAAATATATAGCTGATTATCGCCAGAAGGAGGGGGTGTCCCTACGTAAAGATAAAATTGCTGTCAATCCAGCAAAAAGACAGATTGCCAAACTGTTTTTAAACTCTCTGTGGGGAAAATTTGGCCAGAGAACAAACCTGACTAACACTCAGGTGGTCAGAGATCCGGATGAATATTTCAATCTCCTCTTTTCAGAGTCTTACACGGTGTCAATGTTTGAATTTTTGGCGGATGATGCGGTCTCTGTGTCATGGAAACATGCTGCCGATAGAATAACAACCAAAGGCCTGAAAAATGCATTCATAGCCTGTTTTACCACAGCTTATGCACGCCTGGAGCTTTATAACCTGCTCGACAAATTGCAGGATAGAGTTCTCTATCATGATACAGACTCTATCATTTTTGTACAGAGGGAGGGGGAATGGAATCCTCCCTTAGGGGATTACCTTGGGGACCTCACAAGTGAAATACCAACAGGCTTACATATTAAAGAATTTGTGTCTGCTGGCCCTAAAACTTACGCTTATAAGCTTAGTGACGGCACAGCGTGCATGAAGGTCAAAGGGATCACACTGAATGTTGCTAACTGTGAAAAAATTAATTTCGATAGTCTCAAAGAATTGGTTTTTACACATGTTTCAGACAAGCAAGACAGCTCACCCCGTGAAATAGTTGTACAACAACCAGGAATTGTTAGAGATAAGCGGCAGTGGTTGATTCGCACAAAGCTTTTAAGAAAAACTCAAAAGGTGGTTTATGACAAAAGAGTGATTACCGAAGGCTTTAAAACCCTACCTTATGGCTATTGAAATGAATACGAGGTGGGTCCATCCTTTTTCAGCCATTCTAGCAGGGCCTAGCGGCTGTGGAAAAACTTTTTTTATAAAAAGAATGTTGGACAATGCTTGTGCTGTATTTTCTGATATGCCTGAAAATATTGTATGGTTTTACAACTGTTGGCAGCCCCTATATACTCAGATCCTTTGTGAATATCCCTTTGTTCGTTTTGTAGAAGGCTTGCCAGAAAAATTTGCCGATGATGATCTGTTACCCATCACTAAAATAAACTTCTTGATTTTAGATGATTTGATGCAGTGTGCGTTTGATAATAACGAAGTGGAAAAGTTATTTACACAATATGTGCATCACAGGAATGTAAGTGTTTTTTTAATGACTCAGAACATTTTCTGCAAGGGGAAAAGCACCCGCAGCATTAGTCTAAATACCAAGTATATGGTCCTATTTAAAAACCCCAGGGATAAACAGCAAATTGCCATTCTAGCCCGACAGATGTACCCACGAAACGGACAATTCTTCATGGAAGCTTTCGCAGATGCTACAAGTCCCGCCCACGGTTATCTAATGGTAGATTTAAATACCAATACTCCTGAATCTTACAGGCTTAGGGCCGGTCTTTTCCCTCCTGACTGGCCTGTGATCTATACAATGAAGAAGGCTGCTTCAGGCAACAAAAGACGTTTGCTTTGAATCTTTTTCTTTATTGGAGTAGGTTCCTCCACAAGGCGACATGTCTGAACGTATAAGACGAAACCTCCCACTTTTGAAACTCCTTATTAAGACACCTCTACGTCAGAGAAAAGCCATTTTATGTGCTGCTTCGGATGATCTGATTACCGCCATTTCAGAAATAGCTCTGAATACTTTAAAAGGCAACATTGTTCTAACACCTCAACAGGTACGTGTTTTAAAGAAAAAACGTACGCTGATTAAAACCTTGAGTAACAAAAGGGTCCCCCTCCGTCGGAAGAAGCACCTGGTGAAGCAGTCTGGAGGCTTCCTGGGACCTTTATTGGGCTTTGCCGTCCCTCTAATAACCAGTCTTTTAACTAATAAGTAATGGAATATGCTGAAAAGATGTATCTGGTCCCCAGTGCACAGCTACAAGAGCTGAGGGGTTTACCAGAAAACATCAGGACCACTACAGTGAGACGCTTAGACTCTGAGATGAGGGAAATTCTCTTAAGGTCAGACTTGCCAGAGTATGAAAAAGCCAAGCTTTACAATGGCGTTCTACAGAGGTTTTTAGCACTGTCCAAACAAGAGGATATGGAGAAAACAATGCCTCCGTCCCCACAGACCCCTGCAGCTCTCCCCTCTCCTTCTCCTACTCCTCCTCAAGAAGACCACCCCGCGGTTATTCAAGAGGCGTTAGACAGCATCCCCAACCGTTACAAGAAAAATGCAGAGATTTTGCTAAGTAAATTAAGAAAGCATCAAGATATCTCTTCGTGGGATGACAAAGGGGCCTTCCTTTATCGGGGAGTGCTCTTACCTGGCTCTAATATTCTAGACCTGGTCAGAGGTGTCACCCAGTCTGCAATTCTTTCTGATAAGAGAAAACCCAAAGGCTGGGATGTTTTTCTTAAAGCCATGGCCGATCTAAATATGCCCACATCTATTGCGGGGAATTCTACTGCTAGAGAAGAATTAGAAGCGCTGAAATCAGCTCCCATACATCCTACCCCTTCACCGGCATCGAAGGTTGTTGCCCGACCCAAGAAACAATTCAAGAGGCCAGCATGGCTCAATGTGAAGGAATTACCCATAACCCCAGTAAGACCCGTAGTCAGGAAACCCGAATGGTACACTTTCTAAAAAATAACAATAAAAACAATCCAGATAAAACTTTTTTTTTTTTGTCTTTATTTTATTTTATGCACAGCTTACATTCTATGTTTTACACCGGGGTCCGCAGGCTTGAACATGGTGAAATGGCCGGCAGGGTTGCTTTGATCTTTTAATTATTCTATCCTTGACAAACTCTACAACCATGCGGTCGTTTTTTGCAACATCTTCCAAGTACAGCTTTAAAATCTGATCAAACGACAGGCCTTTTGTTCTGTTCTGTAAAAAGAACACACAGTGATAACCGCAGGTCACTGCTGAAGGGTGTTGTAGCTGCCTCTTTTGGAATATTATTTCTTTGCCTTGTCGCCATAAAAAAGATGTGATGGTTTCAGGGATACGGGGGCTGTCTGGGTCTACACCGTATGAGTCGAAAAACTCTCCAGGACCATTAGTTGGTAAATAGAGGGCCAGCCAGTGTTCCCCAGGCATCGTGTGGGGATGGGTGTTCACCACTATTCCAGTAGGCCTTTTGGTAATAAGTGTCCTTGGTAACAGGTCACAGGGGTAGACATCTAGAAAGGTCTTGTCTCGTTGTAATACACTTAATAGCTGCAACGTATTCATCTTCACATGTAATCAAAGAGGACGTTTCTGCTATGATTGATTTCAATCACATTGTCAAATACCCCATATAAGAGCATGTTAATAGTGACCGGCAGGGGTTGGGCAAAACGGATCTCAGCTCGAAGGTTGCCGGTCTTTATCAGAGAATAATGTTCTGAGCAACCATGATCCGGTGTCAGGTCAAAGGCATACATGGTGTATCCTTTGCAAAATTCGGCACGGTTAATTAAAAGGTCTTGGTCCTTCATGGCTTTCCCTGAGGCTTGTACCAGCTGCATGTACTCTCTCACACATAGGCCGTTTGCATAATCAGGCTGGAGGGGTTTTGATGGAACTTGAATCCCGTCAACGTACAAGGCTATAAAATTAACATTGAAATGTTGGAAATTGAAAGGATTTTTGTCATAGGCCCCGCTGAAAGCCTCATTGTCAACAAAAGTTATGACAAGCTGTTTAGGCAACTGCCCCAGAAAAAGGTTTTCTTGATTGCACACAAGGCTTCCTGCCGGTATACTGAAAACTTTCATTCCCACGCGTTCAACGGGGTATTTTGCATTAGAGGTCAGAAGGGCCTCTGCGTGTCCTATGCGAACTCCCGGGGACACTTTCACCCTTTTGACAAACAGAGAGGCGTTTAAAATATCCACTTTGTAACTCTCTGCGTCATCACCACTCAGTAGACAGAATATATCCTTGCTGCGGGTAAGTTTGATTTTCACATCTACACCGTTCAGTAACATTTTCTCCTGAAAAAATAACTCATTATGCAATGGACCCATCAGATCCCATTTCTTGCTGGCCCCGGTGTGTTGTGCTCTCATTCTAAAACCCCAGTTTCCGGTGCCGCCAGCTATGGTGGTTTGTTCCATGTTTAGATGACCATCTCTATAAAAGCCACCCGCCGCAAATTGGGTGCTCAAGCTGTCAGAGCCGTAGTTCAAAATCAGTTCTATCATGGCTCTATAGGGGTAACAATTATTACTCTGGCTGATGAGCCGGTCTCCGAGGGTGACGTCCAGTTGACTAAAGAGCGAGGCAATGGGGTAATTTACCAAGGCCACTTTAGCATCAGCAGCGATGTTTGCCCCATCTGCTTTTGTGATCTTACACACTACATAGAGCAAGGTATTGTTTAAATCGATATAATCTTCACTGTTGCCGGTTATATAAAATTCAAGCGGGGCGTTGGGTGTCAGGGCGGCCAACGGTGGTACTTCTATATACATGCTGCTCTCCACACTGGTTTGTGTAGGTAATAGTTGAAAAATATCCAATTCAGATTTGGCGCACTCTTCAGAGGACCCGTGAATGAATGCCATTTTAAAAGATGTTACCCCCACCACGCTTCAGCACCCTTATCTTACGGCACGCTTTCTTCTTCCTGTTCCGGAGCTTCTGACGCTTTCTGGGTGGCAAGCTGATGTTTGACCGTTTAGGAGGACCTAGGCGTAGATGGCCCCCTTTTCGCTTAACTCCAACCCTTCTTTTAAGGTACGTGAGTCCTGAGCCTTCTTGGGGTCTCGCTTTTTTCATGACATGCCCCACGACGTCTCCCGCTATGTTATGCACAGCCGTCTTAATGTGGGGTTTAATAAACTCAAAGCCTCTCCTCAAGAGGGGGACGGCCTTTCGGAACAGACCACGAAAAATCCCCCCCAGCCCGGCACCGTACATGTTTACAGCCCCATGAAAGCCGGGTAGTCCACGACCGGCCTGTGCATTATAGTAAGCTCTATAAACATTGATATCTCCGTAGTCTTTTAACACCACCATTTTCACGTTCTTCTTTTCTCTTCCTAAGCACAACCTTTTCTGGGGCGAACATGCAACCTCACAACAACTTTCCCCAAAGTGAATGGCACGTCTTGGTTCTGATCCGTCTTTATTTCAATGGTTATCGTGTTGATGTGATTCTTACTCATCAGCACGTAATGCGGTTTGTCGTAGGTAATTGTGATACATTCGTAGGTTTCTCCCCTAACGGGGATACAGCGTAACAGAGGTACAGAGTGGTCTCCCACTATCTGATGCTCTATAATATCTGTATAGACGTACAAAGAGCTGAAACCTCCGGCAAGATCTGCGGCATGAGGTATTTCTCTTACAGGTTCATCCGGAGGGACTCCCAAAATCCGGGCTAACTCAGCACCGGCTGCGAAGAAGTAACTTTCAGGTCCTGTGAATCTAACTTTACCCATGACCGGGTCGTAGGTCAGCCACACTTCTTGTAGATCTATAGCTTGTTTGATAGTATCATTCACGTTGTTCAGAAGATCAGGGATGTCCTTGTAATAACCCCTGTGTAACTGAAAGGACCATTTATTTGTACCCTCAGAAAGGGTAAACGGGGCATTTTTAAGGATTGTGTACCAGCTCCGAGGATATTGTATCTCGGCTAGACCGACTTCCCAAACCCCAATCAAATCTAGGGGTCTGGGTAACATTATTGTAAAACTGGCATTTGTATTTTGAGGAAAGATCTTCTTACAGGCATTGCTGGGTAGTGTGATGTAAAAACCATGATCACCCATTTTGCTTCTCTGCCCTATATGATCTCAGAAACTTCAGAGGCAGACACCCAACTGTTGAACTTGCTAGGCCAACCTAACCATTTCACTAAGTGAAACTTTCTTCGACCCCTGCCTTTTGTGTTCAAAATCTTTTCAATTCTGTACACTCTGTCTTCCCGATCCTTGATTTTCTGTAGTTCTTCAGGATAGAAAGTACCAATTATGGGTTCCCCATCATAATCCATTAACTGATATATAGGTCGCTCTGTGCCTTTGACAATCCGGTCCACTATAAAAATCTCAGTGGTAAAATTCTGTTCATAACCTTTATCAAATATACCCTTACTTTTAGAAACCCTCACACGGTCCCCCTTTTCTGAGTTTTGGCACTTCTTTTTTTGTGCCAGCAGAGGTCCCATAGACCCTTTTCCAGATGGTCAGCTCATTGTGATGATTCACCTCTACAGGTCTACATTTAATAGTTCTATGAAGGCTGTGGTTATAACTTTTAAGGAATTGTGGTAATATATTCACATACCTGTAGGTATTATTAGCCGTGAAATACCGCCACATTTTTGTTTTTAATGTTCTATTAAACCTCTCCACCACCCCAGCTTTGACCTCATTATTGGTGACAAAATGATGTATTCCATACTTCTTGATTAAGCTGTTTACAGCTCTGTTTAGAAATTCACCACCACGATCCGTCTGTATTTTGTCAGGTATTCTTCCATCTTGTTTGAAAATGGTGTCAAAGGCTTTGGCCACTTCTTTGCCTGTTTTGCCTTTGAGTGCTTTTGCCCAGCCGTACTTAGAAAGGATGTCTATGCAGACCAGAATATATTTGTACCCATTGTTGTACTGAGCAAATTGTTGCATATCGACCAAATCTGCCTGCCATTGAGCATCTACTTTGGAAACCATGGTCTTATTTCTTTTAAAATGCAATCTAGCCGGTCTATGCAATGTGTAGGCCTCCTGATCAGAAAGCCATTGAGAAACATCCCTGATCTTCAATGCTCTGTCCTGTTTTTTGGCTTCCCTAAATAGAGACTTCAGGCCCCCGAAACTACCCTCTGTTGAGGGTGAATAATAGATATTGTGCAGTATTTTACCCCGTGCAGTCATCTCTGTCATTAGCACAAATATGAGCAGGTTATGATACAATAAAGACTCTTTATTAAAAGATAGTATATTACAACATTATTGTGAAGCAAACATCTAAATCTAAGGTCAGTAGAATCACACGGCATACATTTTAGCTTTACAACCTGTATAGAGAGTAACACAGGGAATACATTTTAAATTCAAATAGTATAGTCTCTAGGCATCAACAACCCAAGTCTTCTCCACGGGGTAAGTTTGAAACAACGTTGTCTGTTGTTTTCAGGGAAATTCTGATTGTCCATCGTCCTCAGTCGCACTCAACCCCCTCATCCTCCTCATCCTCATGAAAAGGCTTCTCCTGTATTGAGAATGAAACAAACCTTTAGTAATTTTTAAAAGACCAAACCCTAGCATAAAGTCCTAGCTATGGCTTTTAAAGCCCTTATAAAAGACCATTAACTACGTCTTTTAGAAAATTGATCTTACCAGGTTGACTTGAGGCTCATTGACTTGATGCTCTGTATCACTCTCAAAGCCTTCATCTTGATCCTCTTCCAACAGCTGCTCCTCAGGACCATCGTCAATCCCCACAGTCCCCGGTGTAGCCAGCACCCCGCCATCCACATCCTCTACTGGATTCGGGGTCTCTCCGGGCGGCCTCTGCAAACCTGTTTTTAACCCTTGGTCACAAGCACTATTGAGCTCATCATCAGATTCTTCATCACCCCACAGCAGGGTACAGGCCGGCTTTCTTGTGCTTTTCGGCGGCTGCTTTTTTGTCTTTGCGGTAAACAGGTATAGGTCTTCTGCAGACTTGTATTTTCTTAGCTTTTCTTCAGGCAAGCACCCCCTGAGCCTTGTAGGTGTTCCTAAGGGGCACAGGGGCTGGGAAAGCCCCACGAGCCCCTGGTAGTACCCTCGGGGACGCAAACGCCTTTTGGGTCTTCCCGGATCCTTTTGGCTTGTCTCAGGAATTTGGTTTTCTTTGTCAGCCATCGTCTCCAAAGCGTCACAGCTACTGCAAAGAGCGGTCAACACGGAGAACTCTCCAAAACCGCGGCTGTGGGACTTTCTGAGTCAGGTGGCCTAAGGCATGCTCAGGCATGCCTTAGGGCCACCCCCTTTTCTACACAGAACCTCCAACGGCTCCTATTGGCCTACAGGGCCGCGGGGTGACAAGATACTTCGGGGGGCCAATCCTCAGGCCTCCCTCTGGTCACGGGGGACCCCGGACTCTAGGAAAACCCCTATAGGTCCACGGTGACCTCCACAACCCCTGACGTCACCCAAAAACCCGCCCCTTCCGGTGGTAGGGGCCAGGGTTGACCCTTGACCCCGGAAATCGATCCTTGAGCCTTATGTCCCGCCTTACAGGGCTGTTGGAGCTGTCAAAATGATGATTTGATGGGGGCTATGCCCTATTACTAATGAGGTGCACCAAATAGCAGAAAAAATTCTATGCATCGGTTATGCCCCTATGTTGTCTGACTGAGAAGAAGTGATTCAGACTTTTCTTCAAAGTTGGTTGATTTATATTTTATTAGAAATCAGGTTTTGCTAGGGCAAAGTTGAAATTCATTATCAATGTTGATAACATTGCTCATCTGAAGTCTAATAACAGTACAATGCAAGAAAAATATTGTTTTTTATGTTTGTGTTCAGTTACCAATGAGAAAAAAAAGAAACACATCTTCTGTTCCATTAGTAGCCCAAAGGAGCTTTCCTTAGTCAAAGGCAAGAACCCCTATAATCCCTCAGAACAAGGTTAGGGAACATCTGGCTTTCCCAGATGTTTTAGTCTAAATCTCCCTTCTGTCTCATCAACACGGCTGATTTTAGGGGTCTGTGGGAGTTCCATCCCTAAACATGTTAGGAGGCCAGGGGTTCTCCTTTCCTGCTGTAAAGGACTGAATACTAGTCTGGGAGCTGTGCTTCATTCATGGCTGAGACAGGGCACAGTGTCAGTGGCAAAATCATTGGCCTTTCCGGCCAGGAAGACAAATAGCATCCTTTCCCTCTTACTAGGTGATTGTGAGAATGACTCTTTCCTGGTATCAGGGCTGAATGAGAAAAATTTCAAGGATGAACTTTCCCAGCAATCTCATATCACACAGCAACCCTCTTGGGAAAGCTGCAGCAGAAACACGAGGAAAAGCTTTTATCAGATTCTGATTCTCAGGTTTTTAATTGTTCTCCCTAGGTCCATAAAGTAGGGCTCTTCCACATAGGAGAAAACTGCCGCCTCCCATTTCTCCCTCTTGGACGAAAACAATTGTAATGTTTACCAGGATTTGTGCCCAAATGTCCACCTTTTAAAAGCCCTTCTCTGAAAGCAGCTTCTTCAATCCACTTTCCCTGAAGAAACCTCCTTGAGCTATTTGTGTGTGTGTGTGTGTGTGTGTGTGTGTGTGTGTGTGTGTGTGTGTGTGTGTTCTTGTAACTAGTGGGAAGCTGGTTCAACATTTATAATTAGAAGCCTGACTGTGCAAATGAGTTTCCAGTGGGAAATGCTATAGAGGTAAACCGGGGAGGGGGCATGGGGAAGGAAGGAAGGAAGGAAGGAAGGAAGGAAGGAAGGAAGGAAGGAAGGAAGGAAGGAAGGAAGGAAGGAAGGACATGGGTGTAAAAACTGGATGAACCAAGACAAAGCAAACATTGCTGAAATCCAGTATTAAGTCACAACTAGAGTAGGCCCATTGAATCAGTGGGGATTTGTCAACACCTGTGTAAGTTCCATTGATTCAAATGGGCCCATGATGATTTATTGTTCTGGTTTATTACTGCATTTCAGCCACCATGTGGCTAGCAGGAAAAATATCAATAACATAAATTATGAATCATATGCGATATGGAGGGGGGAAAAGCTCTGTCTGGAAGACTCTCGGTTCTTGTTTTGCAGCGAACGACTGCTAAATACCATCTGTGTTTATGGTAAAAAGACACACTGTCTATGCATACTATCTTGTAATGCTGGAGAAGCCAGATCACCGTGTGATTTTTTTTCCTTTTGTGAGAAACTTTTGTAAGCCAGGAATTAAATCTCCTTTCAATGTAATAAGTAGCAGAAATGCAATTAACAAAATTAATGAAATGTGAACTTTCTCCTCCTAGTGCAGTGCCCACAAATAAATGAAAAATATTCAAATGAGTATATAAAAAAACTAGATTTGATTGTTAATTTTACCTGTGCCAGCATGTCTGAAATAATCTTACTGACTGTTTAATTTCTGTCTGTACCCTGGGTTCTTGTCTCATTGGTTTATAGCTGCTAGAAGCTGCACCCTGGTTTCCTTCCACAATGGAACGACTGCAACATATGTTTATGAAATCCCAGTGTAAAGTTGGGGCATGAAATCAAGAATTAGTGGTCATGTAACCAGATATTAAAACAGTTGGGCAGTGTTATCTACTTCCCTGGTCTCCAAAGAGGTCAGAAGGTGGGAGAATTCAGGGACCTCTGGGCGATGCCCTATAAGCAAGATGCTGGGGTAACAGTCTCTGAGGTTGCAGTGAGAAGGCCTCAAGGAGCAATGCAGCCACCCTGCCATGATGGAAAAGTCAATTAAAGGACAGACAGGGGCCTTCAGGCAAGGTTTGTGAATGATGGAATTCTAAGGAAAGCCCAGATGTTGTTCCTCTCCCATGGTAACGATGACATCCCATCTCGCTGCTTCTTGGTTGTTGTTTTTTTAAGCCAAAGAAAATGTGTTAAGGAAGGAAAGGCAGAAGAGCTGCTCAATTCGTATTGATCAGAGGCACTAGGAACCAAATGGCTAGCAGTGCCCATAGTCCCTTTAAAAGCATGCAGGGAACCACAGAGGTTTGGGGGGAAGGCTTTCTGTTTCCCCCTGGATCTTGGTGGCCCACACGGCTCTCTTTTTTTAAAAAAGCCATTTCAAGTCATTTCGAAGTAAAATAAACCACCCGTTCTGCCATATTTATACTACCATACATCCAGAATGGCAAACCTGAATTCCTGTGTACGTAAAACAGTTAGGTAACTCTTGGCCCTCTGGATGTGTTCAAATCAGCCTTAGCCAGCATGGCCATAGACAAAGCGTGTTGGAGGTTGACGTTCTGGAAGGTCTGGTCTTGTATGTGAAATGGTGACACATATCCTTCAAAGAACACATTAGTTTAGATCTAAAGAAATATAAAGTGGAAAGTATGTGGAAATGCTATTTGTAACTCTTCTCTTTTGTCATCTCACTGGGAATGAATAAATCCCTACCAGCTTCCACTATTCGGACCTGCTGCGTATAAATGAGTTGCATTCACACGCCATTTCAGTAAGCAAGTTAGGTTTTAGTTGTTATTAGCACTATGCTTGCACAAAAATGAGAGAATTATAAATTGCTGGGAGAGAGAAAGTGAGAACGGCTCTGTACCACCGACAACACAACTAAAAAAAAAAAAAGAAATAGGAAGAGGTGTGAGGGAAGAAGTGATATCAAAGCCAAGAATATCACTCTGTCGTTCAAAGAACAGAGCAGATGAGGACAAAGGAGGACCTTGCTGGGAGTCCCCATTGCCTGCCTACTTCTGTGACCCCTGTAGGTGTACATTAACTTACGCAACAGTGATTACACTTTTCTCCACATGCAATAATTTTTACCAGCCCTTCTAGCCATGCTCAGGGGGTGATTGTCAAGAAACAGCTCTAGGGAGGGAAGGAAGGACCAAATCTCTGGAGAACACATTGGTCGTTCAGGGTGTCAGATAAGAGTCCCTTCCTAACCCTGCGGGGAGATGCTGGGGATTGAAAGTAGGACTTTCTGCACGGAAGCATGTGCTGTATGGCTAAGATGAGGTCTGTTCTTTTAAAACACACACACACACACACACACACACACACACACACACACACAGAGACACACGGTTTGTGGCATTTCTATTTAATGTGCTTAGCTTGTGATGTGCTGCACTACCTAAGTATATTGTCATGTAAGGTGGTCTTTCTCAACTGTGTGACTTCAGAGGTGAAGGACCACAACTTCAGAGACCACGCTGGTTGGCTGGGAGGCTACGAAAAGGAGCACCGTGCTACACATGACCTTGAGCTGCATGTTGCCCTTTCCTGAGTTATAACATCTGAGGCTACTCCGGAGAGAACATAATAAAGAAGGACACTTTTTGCTGTTGACATTTATGCTGTTATTTGCTTTTAATGACAGAGAAACTGTGCACAGAAAAAGCCATGTATCATTGTGTGCCTGCCTTAAAGTGAATTCTTCTTAGAAATAAAGTCACAGAGCCTTCCTTTTCTTAAATATTTGCTTCAAATATTATTGTTTGTCCTATTTCTGGAGTTGGGGAAGAGCAATCACTTTATTTGGCCTAGGGCAAAATTGCCACAACCTTGGGAGTACATGACTGTCATAACTGAGTATTGTATACTTGGTACCAATGAAGCCATGTTTTTCTCAACTATGCCATAAAAGGTGCTGTTCAGTCATGAGTCAATTCATCTTTTTTCCCCCTTAGTTTCCCTTCTAGATGTTATTGCTTCCATGGTCTGAACGACTCACTTATTCTGGGAGCAGTTCAGAGCATTGAATCTTGGTGGAACAAAAATACAAGTAGCTCCCCCTCCAACCTGATGTCCACTAAAGTCCACACAAGACTTGGGATATGCTTCCCAGCCTGTTAATTTGTGAGAAAGTACTTTGAGATATAGCACACAACTGGATAATTGTGTGTGTTCGTGTGTGAGAGAGAGAAAGAGAGAGAGAGAGTTTTCTTCATCAAGCAGATACTTACTGCTGACTACAAACCTGGTTGTTATACCTTAGCATTGGTCACATTGACCTCTTCAGGGAGGACATTCCTACATTTAAATGGTTGCCAGTATACAATTCTTTTGAAGGTGTTCACCATTTGATGAGCTGTTTAGTTCAAATCTGATTTAAACATAGAGGCCAATATCCTGTTGAGTAAATTATATCTTCATACAAGTGATGATGACACCAGTCGGGGGAGATTGCTGGTAATTAAAGAGTTCCTGCTTCAATCCCATGGCTCACCTGACTCAGCTGCAATGAGTTGGGTGAGCTGTGAAATCAAAGCAGGAACTCTTTAATGACGGCCAAATCGGTCACTGCAGGTAACATCATCCAGGAGGGAGAGATTGCTGAGATCCTGCTGAGATCCTGGGGCTCATCCAACTTGCCTGAAATCAGATGGATTGTGGGCGAGTTGCCGGTGAGTAAGAACAAGCCCTGGGGTTGAAGGAGGAACTCTTTCATTACCAGAAATCTCCCCCCACTGGTGACATTATCGCCCTTCTGCAGGTATAATTTACTCAGCTGGATTCCTGCCAAAGAATTATAAGAAGGAAGATGAGGGATGTTGACGTTGCTCATCCATAGCAAGCACCTGGAGAGCAGATTGAGGCAGGTACACAGGTCACCTTTCTCACAGTCCTCCTCAGTTGAGATAGTTTTGGTATAATTCCATTTAAACTGTGAAGATCATTTCTAATTTTGGATCTTTACATATAACTTAGCATAGGTAATTTCATGCAAGTCTGTGTTCTCTTCTCACCTCCACTGAGGCCCATCCTTCTTTTTGAAAAGTGGCCACCTGAGCTGGGAGTATGGACAAATGACTCCTAGAAAAGCAGGGCTATCCCAAAATGTTTTGCTATGTAAGGTGAGGAACCAGGTGGCACCCCGCTTTCTATTCTGTACAAAAGCAAGAAAGATGGTTGAGTTTCTCTTTGGTGGCACCGCACCCAGCCTGACATTTTGCTACCCGAGACAAAGGGTAAGGTGGCGTCCTCCCATTCCACTTACCTAAGCAACAGGGAGGTGAGAAGAAAGCATAAATTGGGGGGGGGGAGAGAAAAACGAGAGTACTGTGCACTGTGAAAAGAGAAGACTTGGGAGTAGAGTGGTGTGGTGCACAAAGGGAAAAGTCATTTGGCTATCCCGCCTTAATGCTGGAAAAAAAGCACATATTGTTTTTCACAAAGCTCTCATTGTTTGCAAAGGGAGTGGAGTTATTGCTACCACTCTCTGCCATGCTGAGGGGAGGCGGCACTAACCAGGGTAAGGAAAAAGGGACTGGACCTTCTGTTCCCATGTGCTCTGTTCCCAGGCTGGACTTCCCTCCATGCTTATTTTAATAAAATAAAAGTCTGATGTCAAGTGACTCAATGTATTAAGTTAGGCATCTAGAGCAGGGCTGGGCAACTGTTCCTCCAGTTGTTGTCATTATGGCCAATGGAGAAGGATGAGGAGAGTGAGATTCCAAAAACAAGAGCTGATGGGAATTGTAATTCTATAACAACTGGAGGGACACAATTGCCCGCCCCTGATTTAAAAAAATGCTTACTTAGATTCTTAGGTTGCAACCCTTTACACGCTTACGTGGAAATGAGTCCAATTTAACTCCTCAGCAGAATGCAAGTAGTGTTGAGATAATAACAATCTTGCATGCGCTAACATTGTGTATCAGTAGGAGGAACTCTTCACAACTTATGGTGATTGTCCTCTGCCACTAGCCTATTGCTAACATTCTTTTCCCCACCTCTGGCTTGCCCCAACCTCCTGTTTATTTGGTTCATTTTCTTTTTGTTTGTTAGGGCTGGATCACACTTGCCAAAAGAACCCCCGTTATACCGTTTTTGCCATTATTTGGATCATTTCAGATTTTCTATTCACATGACACATGGCTAACATTGATTCATTTACCCGACTATCGGTTTATTTCCTCCTTGCAGGGAGGGTTGTTTTAAAATGCGCCACTCATGTATCGCTTCATGCCTTATTATTTCAGCCTGTGTGAATGTTGGTGTCGATTTATTTCCCTTGCGAAGGGATCAGGTTTTTGGGTGCTCTGGTCACTTCATGGCCACTGCATTTCTACCCTTTAAAAAAAAGGGGGGATATCAGTAAATTGCTAGTAGCAGCCGCCACCAAGATGAAACAAGATGAATGCATTGCTTCTCCTCTTGCAAGTGAGGGCTTGAGCACAGAAAGGTACATTTCTTCCTTTGAATTGTAAAGAAATGGGTGTTACATTAACACCTCCTCTCTGTTTTTTTAACCCTGCTCTTCACAATACTTTACAAGACTTTTAAAACCTGCTTCCTCCTCCCAATGCTCTGCAAAAGGGAAAAGAGAAATGAAAGCCAAGAACTGAGAGGGAGAGGAATACAAGGAAATAAGGAAATGGTGAAGGGTGAGTAAAAGAGGGAAGGGAAAAGGGAGAAGGAGAGAAGGCTCGTAGCACTCCATCAATATAGCACTTTTGTAATTTTATTTAAAAAGTACAAGGGGTGGCTGATTGCCCCATGAAACAGAATTGAAAATGAATTGATACAATATTAAAGAGCAGTGTAGCTGGCTATAATGTTTCAAGTAGAAAGAAATGGAGTCATGCAGTTCAATACAACATAAATGCTTCCGCCAATATATATACCATGTGACCAATGAAAAACTTTTATTGGTACAATAGAGGGATGAAAAGAATTGGTATAACTGGGGTTCTTTTCTCACATTTGATTGAGCCCACTGTCTTTCTCCCCTCCTGATCTACAATCAGGCGGCCAGCTTTTGGGTCTGTCTCCCGCATGGTTGAGAATCACTTCTAGTTTTTTTATTTTTGTCCTTTTGACTGTAACTATAGATAGCAACTGTAAGTGAAGGTGTGTTCTTTTTTTACTTTAAATGTTTCTAGAATGATTTTGTGCCAACAAAGTGCTAGTCGTGGGGTGTGTGTGTGTTAGTGATGATACTTTTTTTTTTAAGGTCAAACACCATCCTGGGTGATATTGTTCCCTGTACCCCAGAAGCACTGCTGGTCACTAGGGGCTCAGGCCGACAGGACAGAAATCTGCATAAACTTTACATATGTGGTTAGAAATGATATATATTCAGGAACAGATCCATGGCACTGGGAATGAGGTTCAGGACTGGGGCCCAGTGGGGTTAAACCTAGCAATACCTGTGGTACAGACTAGGAGGAAGGCCTTTGACAAGAAGAGCAGAGCTGTGCTAGCTTCTTTTGCAGCAAAACTGAGTGACCCCCTCCGTGCCCTGCCTTGAACAGTTTAACTGTGTCAAAGTATTAAAAAATTTACAGGCCTGAACAAAGCAGAGCAGAAGTACTAATGAACTGCCATGTCACGCAGGTGTGTAAGTATAAAAGTGCTGAGTCACAGTGACTATAGAAAGGATGATGCAACATCTGGGTGAAGACTGGATGATGCAACATCTGCCCTGATTGGGCAAGGGCAGATGCTTATGTGTATATAGTTGAGTTGTACAGAACACCACCACCACTTCTACAAATGTTGATTTCATGCTGTCACGCTGCCGCTTTGTATATTTGCTGTAAATACACGTGTCGGGCTGGAAGAGAACGTGTCTGTGTGAGTTATTTTTACCATCAGGACCAGAATCAACTCTCAGCTAGCGGCTTGCAGGATTCCGCGTTAACAAAGGTTATGGGCCCAGCGATGTGCCCTGCGCAGACCGTCTACTGCTGAGAACGTTGGTGAGTACCAGTGGGTGCCACTATAATAGAAGGAGGAAGAAATAGAGGTCCTGAAAGAAAGCAGTTCTGCTGTTGTGTGCCCAGGAGGGGAAGGAAAACAGAGGACTGAGAGAAGAGCAGGCAGCATGGCGTTTGGGGGAACAAGCCTGGGAGGTTTTCCCTTAACGAAGTTAAATGACTGTAATTACCAGACGTGGTCCGTCAAAGCTGAGATGCTATTAAGGAGGGAAGATCTGTGGCAGATTGTAACCAACCTCCCAGCACAGCTTGATGAAGAGGAGGAACATAAAAATGAAAAAGCTCTGAGTACTTTGATACTTTGCTTGGAAGACAACCAATTAATCCACGTGCGTGGCTTGGCTACGGCGAAAGAAGTTTGGGAATGTCTCAGGAGAATTTACGTGAGAGATTCAGCAGGATCTAAAGTATCCTTAACAAGAAAGCTCTACAGGTGCAGATTACAGCCCGGTGAGAGCGTGTCTAAACATTTGCAAGAGATAAAATGTCTCTTTAATGAGCTGGAGCAAAGGAATGTGCAGTTTCCAGAAATCCAGAAAGTGTACCTCATTCTAAGCAGTTTATCTGATGAATACGACACTCTGGTCACCAGTTTAGAGTCTATGCCTGAGGCGAATTTGACCCTGGAATACCTGACGGGCAGATTGCTGGAACAGGAACGATGTAAGAGTGAAATGTCTGGTGACGGAGAGAAACAAAACATCCAGCGTCGAAGGAACCAAGACGGCTGGAGGAAAAAGACAGATTACAGCCTACACAGAGAAACAACTCCTAGGAGAGAAGAGAGTGGTCGTGCTATGACCGTGAGACGCTGTTTTGGCTGTGGATCTGTAAATCATCTTCTGAGAGACTGTAGTAGAGACGACAGAAAAGCTGGCTGCAAAAGTGAAAGAAGCACCGAAAAGAGAAAAGGGAGGATTTCTCTTGTCCAGGCAGCAAGAGATAAATCCAAGGTCGTTCAGCAAGCTTGCTGGATAATTGACAGTGGGGCCGTTACACATTTAACTAATGAAATAGATTTGTTTCTTTCTCTAGGTGCTTCGGAACAAAGCAGCGTGAGCCTGGCGAACGGACAGAAGTTGCCTGTTGCTGCAGAAGGGACAGTTTTTGTGTCAGGTTTGGAACAAGAACTCAAAGGTGTTCTTCATGTACCACAGTTGGACTGTAGCATCTTAAGTGTGTCTGCTTTAGTAAAACAGGGCTTTGTGGTCATATTTGAAAATGATGAGTGTAAAATTAAGAAAGGAAAATGTGTTTGCGCAAGGGCAAAACAAGAAAATAATTTGTACATTTTGAGGTGTAAAATACAAAGTGACACACATGTAACAGTGAAAAACGCACCTCAGCATGATAAATGTGCACACCTGTTACACAGGAGGTTGGGTCATGCAAATTTTAGAACAATTCAGAGAATGCAAGCAGTGGCAAAAGATGTACAGTTGAAAGAGTGTAAAAATTATTTAGATTGCAACGTGTGTAAAATGGCAAAATCTAAAGTAAGCCCCAGAAACAAGGAACAAACCAGTCAAACAGAAAGGCCCTTTCAACTGGTACATGCAGACTTGATTGGTCCTTTTGGAGCAAAATATGTCCTGGTAATTGTAGATGATTATTCAAGGTATTCTTTTTGCTACTTATTGAAAACAAAGGCAGAGGTGTTTAGCAACTTCAGAAATTGGCTAAGCTTCATTGAGAGACGTTATGGCCACAAGGTGGCGCAAATCCAGACGGACAGAGGGTCTGAGTTCCTATCTAACAAATTTCAAAGTTGGTTGAAGGAAAATGGAATATATCATAGAAAAACTAGTCCATATTCACCCTTCCAAAATGGCGTGGCAGAAAGAAGAAACGGGGTGTTACAGACAATGAAAGACGCATTGTTAGCTGACGCTAACATGAGTCATGGCCTGTGGGGAGAAGCCCTGCTTACATCGAACTACATAAATAACAGATTGTTATCTTCTGCAATAGGGCAGACTCCTTATTTTATGTTATATGGGAGAGAGCCATCTTTAAAACACATGAGGGTGTTTGGGTGCAGTGCGTGGGTGCACATCCCAAAAGAGACAAGAAGGAAGGGACAACCAAAGGCAAAGAAAATGAAATTCATAGGTTATGAAAGAGGTTCAAAGGCATACCGCTTCCTTGATGGAAACAGCAATGTAGTGATTTCGAGGTCTGCCAATTTTTGTGAACATGAGAATTGGGATAGGGTTCATGCTAATTCCCAAGTTTTCATACCATTCACAAACACAAGAGAGTGTGAGAATAGGCAGTTAGAGACAAAAGAAGAAGAAACAGAAGAGAGCCAGTCCAAGACAAAAGATGAAGAAGACGATGGGCAGTGTAGTGATCAAGAAAGTGAGATAGGAATTAAGCAAGAACCAAAAATTGAGGATGAGCCACAAATCCCCAGGAGGTCAGAGAGAGTTAACAAAGGGGTTCCGCCTGCAAGGTTTGGTGTAGGAGAAATAAGGGTGTGCCATGTGTATCAGGAACCAAAATGTTATGAAGAGGTCATGTTACTTCCTGAAGTAGAAAAGAAAAGATGGCAGGAAGCCATGATTGAGGAAATGAAGTCTATGGACGACCACAAGGTCTTCACAGAGACTAGGCTGCCACAGGAGCATAAAGTGATTGGCAGTAAGTGGGTTTTCAAAAGAAAGTTACAAAACAATGGGGACTTTAGGTATAAAGCGAGGTTGGTGGCTCAGGGATTTACTCAAAAGAAACATTTGCACTATGATGAAGTATTTTCCCCTACAGTGAAAGCAGAAACTATGAGGGTAGCTTTGACTCTAGCGGCATCTAGAGGGTATTTGATAAATCATTATGATATAACGACTGCATACTTAAATGCTGACTTAAAGGAAGAATTATACATGGCAAAAGCACCCGGCTTTGAAGGGTCAAGACCAGGAATGGTTTACAGGTTAAATAAGGCCATTTACGGGCTGCGACAATCAGCCCGAAACTGGAACCAATGTTTACATACAGTGTTAGAAAAAATGAATTTTAAGAATAGTCTGGCTGATCCATGCTTATACATACAAGAATGTGGAGGTGAGCTAAATATTTTGTTGGCATATGTGGATGACATTTGTTTTATGACAAAAAAATCAGAGCCAGATGAATTTATTTGAAAAACAACTGAAAAAGGAATTTAAACTGAAAAATTTGGGTCCAATACAAAATTATTTAGGGGTGCAAATACAGAGAAAAAATGAAGGTTTTGTATTAAACCAAAAGTTAAAAATTGAACAAATGTTGGAGAGATACAATATGCAAGATTGTAAAGATGTACAAACCCCCATGGTAATAGATTTTCAAAAGTGTGATGAAGAAAACAAAGAGTTTGAGAGTCAAGAAATTTATCATTCTGCAATTGGCAGTTTAATGTATTTAGCAAATTGGACTAGGCCTGACATTTCAGCAGCAGTGAACATTCTTAGTAGACATGTGTCGAAGCCCACTGTGAAACACTGGCAGGGTGTAAAAAGAGTTTTTAGATACTTAAAAGGAACAAGTGACAAGTGTTTGATCATAAATCCTTCAAAAGAATTAAATTTACAGGCCTACGTTGACAGTGATTGGGCAAATGATGAAAGTGACAGGAAGTCAATGTCCGGATTCGTTGTAATGTTTGCAAATGTTTTAGTAGGGTGGAAGTCCAGAAAACAGAGTTCTGTGGCTACTTTGACAGCAGAAGCTGAATTCGCAGCTTTGTCGGAAGTATGCTCAGAATTAATCTGGTATAGACAATTAATTAAGGATTTAAAGATAGAAACACATAAACCAATAAAGGTCTTAGAAGATAATACAACCTGCTTACAAATGGCTGTAACAGAAAAAATGCGAAATAGGAGTAAACATGTTGACATCAAATATCATAACGTAAGAGAAGCCATAAAAGAAAAATTAATAGAGTTACAATACTGCAAAATGGATAAAAATGTTGCTGATATTTTTACAAAACCTTTGAGTGTTCAAAGACACAGTGAAATAATCAAAGAGTTGGGTTTGAATCTTGTTCAGGCGTAAATTAGGAGGGGTGTCAAAGTATTAAAAAATTTACAGGCCTGAACAAAGCAGAGCAGAAGTACTAATGAACTGCCATGTCACGCAGGTGTGTAAGTATAAAAGTGCTGAGTCACAGTGACTATAGAAAGGATGATGCAACATCTGGGTGAAGACTGGATGATGCAACATCTGCCCTGATTGGGCAAGGGCAGATGCTTATGTGTATATAGTTGAGTTGTACAGAACACCACCACCACTTCTACAAATGTTGATTTCATGCTGTCACGCTGCCGCTTTGTATATTTGCTGTAAATACACGTGTCGGGCTGGAAGAGAACGTGTCTGTGTGAGTTATTTTTACCATCAGGACCAGAATCAACTCTCAGCTAGCGGCTTGCAGGATTCCGCGTTAACAAACTGTGTGGTTGTTCACCTGCCTCCAGGAGATTTATAGTGCTCAAGAGTTCACTACCAGACAGATAAGCCAGGCTAGAACTTTCTGTTCAACAATAATTTTCAACCAGATTTAATACACAAAAACATCCTGTGGACGTCCATGACCAACCGTATGAGGCATATCCTGCCTCTAAGACTGTGATG
This sequence comes from Intellagama lesueurii, assembly GCA_037013535.1. Lineage (NCBI taxonomy): Eukaryota > Metazoa > Chordata > Lepidosauria > Squamata > Agamidae > Intellagama > Intellagama lesueurii. The sequence continues at coordinate 218,749,683 of JBAJHW010000001.1, read as the reverse complement.
GTCATTGAGATGTTTGCTTCCAACTGCTTCCCCTGGGATAAGTACATCCCCCTAGTGATGGCTGTGTCGCAGCAAGCCCAAATCGCAGCACTGAAGAATGACAGAGAGCCCGACTTGTCTCAGAAGTTAGGGCACGTTTTCAGCACCACAGAGAGCACACCATCCGTCACACTTACGTTTGGTCCTGGAGGACAACAAAGTGGTTCAGCAGATAAAGAGCAAAAGAGATTATGTCTTTGAGGAGGTTTTGGTTAATCTGTTTTGTTCAAAGACAGCTCAAGATCTGCATTTCCCCTCAGAATCTCCCTCCCCCCCTCTCTCTCTCTCACCTGTTGAATGCGCACGTACATGGCAATGGACTTTTCAAGCATAGACTTCTCTTTGCTTCCCTGAGAAATAATATGTTGAAAGTTTTATATGAAAACCCACACTGTCTGCAACTCTGCAGCAACATGAGCTTTCACAGAACCCGGTACGTGTTATTGTACATCACAGCACAAAAGCATTCTCTGTTAAAATCTTTCTCACACTCCTGCAAACAAATTCCTTCAGCTGCCTTGTATTCCTGTCATTTCACCTCGGACAAAATGACATGTGCCATTAATGGCACATTGGAATTTCACAGATTTTTATATGATGCCACCATCATCCATTGGGGAGAGGAGTGACATGTGTGGGGCAGGACTAGCTGGAAGATTCTTCGGGTTTAGCATAGATGTGGTGCTGCCATGCCTTGTTGTATATGTGTTTTCAGCTGCTTTCTCCTACAAACCCTACTGTTAGACAGAATGAGGTTGTTCAGAAAACAGATTTGAGGGTTCAAGGAGGCAATTTTATTTGCTTTTTCTTATTCATTTTGTGTGGGGTTTTTTTAATTTTACTGCCAGGAATGTGTGTGTAACTTTTAAAACTCATATACCAAAATAAGGACCTAATCACACAGACCATTTAAATCATTTCTTTTCCCTTCTTTCCTGCTGAATAACTCAGTGGCTTAGGCCTCTGGCTGCGGAGCCAGAGGTTGGGAGTTCAGTTCCCCACTGGGCCTCCTTGAGAAGAGTTGGACTTAATGATCCAAAGGGTCCCTTCCAGCTCTGCAATTCAAAGGTTGTTCAAAGGTTGTTGATATCAATATATTTATATGTATAGTCACATGGTCTATATACCACTGGACCCATTCACTCAGCTGTCGGTTCAATAAGTACATTTCTTCCTATTTGTATTGGTTCTGTAGGCTACATTTGCCATCTCATATAAATCGATCCATTTTCTGTCCTTTTTCTGGGTCCCCACTGCCTTAAATTTTTCTTTAAAAAAACACGTAAGTGATATATCGCTATGTTCCTGTGACTTCCAACTATTAGTAAATGCACCACCTGGTCGGATATGTCACTAGATAAATGTTGGGCAGCATTCAAAAGGAGTTGAATTTTTGAAAAGCTAGGGGGGGAAATTAACTGTAAGCCACACAAAACTGGGGGTGTTGGTTACAAGAGGGAAGACATTGGCGAAGTGATACATCGGTAAACTGTTGTGGAGAAAAAATATAAAAGAAAAATTAAGCAAGTTAATAGTATGCATTTTAAAGTAATTTTTTTAAAAGGGTACATGGTGCCCCAAAATCTGACCTGTTTGCAAAGTAAATAAATGGACAGCAACGTTCAACATGCTGAAACTATAAGGGCTGAAGCAATACAGGGATCAGATCATTTTAAAAAGGCCATGCTGCCTTTTTCAGGAGAAATGCAGGATAAAAATATGTTAAAGAAATAAAGAAATAAATAAAAAGGTGTGTGTGTGGGGGGGTGGAAACCAAATGGCTGTCCAAATGAATCCATGTTACCCATGCATCGTGTGAATGGAAATTTATAAAACAATTTAAATGATGGCAGAATCAATGTAACTGGGGTTCTTATGGCATGTATGACTGCACCCTAACTTGATTGATGGTGAGTTCTATGCATGTTGACTGGTGGGGTGGGGGGGGGGGGGAAGGAAGTAATTTGCTGCTTTGCCTCAGGCAGCAAAATATCTTTGGCCAGGCCAGCCACAGCAGGGAGGAAGGCGGACAGCGGACACCTGGCCCTTCCTTTTATACCATTGTCCTCATTTGAATGGCATAGAAGAGGCTACCACTGGCACAGTGAAAGGAAACATATAGGCCTCTAGACATGCTTGGCATGCAATCATGAAAATTTTCTCTGAACAATACTGTGATCAGGTTGTAAAGCTCTGCTCTGAAAGGAAGGAAGGCTCATTGAGAAATATTGTGTAGTCCCTCATCAAAAGCCATTTGTTGCCAAAGCAATTAGAAAAGCTCTCGTAAAGCTTTGACAAGTTCTTCAACCAATGAAAATATATTTGAACTGTAAACCGAAGCTGAAGTTGCTATGGTGTACTATTTTGCCAACAGGCTGTTTCCTTATGCTGCAAAACGGTACATCTGCTGGAGCACACAACAACGTCCAAATTCGAAGAACAGGATAACTTGGCCTCAACATGGCATTTCAAAGTCCTTTCTCTAAGGAAACAGCTTTGGGAGCCCATGCTCAACGGAGTAGGTACGTTTAGCCATTGATTCGGCTTGAGAAAATATGGGTGGTGGTGCTTTGATCAAAGGTGTTGCGGGGTGTCCTTTCAGAATGCAAGGCAGAGCTGTTGAGCTGTTTTCAAATTGTTCAAACATATTTGAAACAACTAAAGTAAGAGGAAACCTAGCCTATTGCAAGGCACCGTTACCAGCCTTTGTAGGAACTGGAGCACATGTTGACACTTGTCAGAAACAGCATCCCAGAGGGGAATTCTCTGCTTCCTGAGAACAATTCCTACCATATCCTATTATATGGATTTCTGCCATCTCCTGTAGGGCATTCATACCCCCCACTGACATTTTCTTGCGGCTTCTGGTAGAGATGTGGAGATTCTTCAGCTGAGTATCCTTGTCCCCTGTTGTACAATATGACCCAGGGCTTCTTCTTTCTAAACAAAAGCGTGTCCCACAGAAGAAGGGAAACATTTAGGATCCTTTCATATGACTGACCAGGAAGAGGCAGGCAATACTGTCAAGCGTAGCTGACAGAGGTTAATCCAGGTAGCAGTAAATGGAAATTTTCTCTTAAAAATTTGTGAGGCGATTTCATTCAAGCTCAGCCCAGTATACTTGGAGGTGAAAAAAGGACTTTGCGTAAGTTCTCCAGTATTAAAGTTCTGTCTTCCAAGTCTCATTAAATGTAGGTTTCCCTGTTCAAGTATGAAAATTCAAAAAATTCAAAAAAAAATTTCAAATAAATTTATTGTCATTGTATACATTGTCATGTGTATACATAGTATACACATACAACGAAATTCACACAGACACCCAGAGACCAGACCCACATGCACACACATAAAACATCCCCAAACACTCCCCCCACTAAAAATCCCCCACTAAGAATGCCCACTAAAAAGAGTAAAAACAAAATCCCCCACTAAAATGAAGTATTTACCATAGGAACAATAAATTCTTACTTCTTACTTCTTGATACAATTCTCAAGTGATGTTGTTTTTCTTCTGCAGTATGTATACATGCATTTATCTATCTCTAACAGTGTTTATATCCTGCCAGGTTTTCTAGAAAGTCTTCAGTATCAATCAAAACATTAAAATGTACATCTAAATCATATGACTAAGAATATAAGGTACAGCATTAAAAATGCAGCCAGTGGAAAGGAAGAACAATTACAAAAACCTTTAAAATGTCCAGCTTTTGTATATTTTATGTTATAATTTTGGATGGGAGGGGGAGAGGTGGAAGGACCCCCCCCCCGTCTTTCCCCGCCCCCACCCGCCCACCCCCCGTTACCTGCCGCCAGCGCCGGAGCACAACCCTCACCCCCTCCCACCGCCGCCGCAGCTGCTCGGTGATCCGCCATGCCCGCCCAGCCCACGTGGAGCCCAGAAAGGCAGTGCGAGTGGAGAGCTGCCCGCCGAGCCAGGCAGGAGCAAGCAGCGCACGAGCGCATTGATGGGAAGGCGAGCGCCCGAACTGTGTGTATTCAAAGTCCCTTTTGCGGACTTCAACTCCCACACTCCCCAGCCTTGAACTTATGACCCTCAGGGAAGGGGAGGCTGCCTCGTTCGGCTTTGCCCGGCGCCGCTTTCCCCCTGCCTGCACCAGAGCCTTGTTTGAGCGTCCAGATTAGCAAGGTTGCCTCTGAGCCTGTGCAGAGTGTTAGCGGCCGGGGGATCCCGCAGCCGGGCTGGGGTGGGTTCGGGTTTATTTGCTTTGCTCCCAATCGGAAGCCGCTGTTTCTTGGTACACCCCCTTCCTGTTTGTTAAATGAAACATTCAATAAGTCCTCCTCTGTCCTCTTTTTTGTCTTTCTATGTCCTCCTTTGTACCCATGTACCCATGTATCCGGCAACCCTATGTGGGGAGAGCATTTTGCAGCCAAGGCACCACAATGAAAAGGGCCTCTCCTTGGTAGCCTTCACTACACCTCATGTTGCCAAGGCACCTGGAGCGCAGTGGCTGTGGTCACACCAGTGAAATGTTCCCCTGTGGTTACGTGACTTCTAACCATGTTCCTGTCATGTTTTGAAGTCACATGGTATTTATTCCAGGATGTGCCTCCCAATGTGTTTTTGGGTTACTGAGTCATTTCCTTCCACTTCAATAAGCGCCTAAAGCTTCTTGTTGAGACCGTCTGACAGAAATTAACCGACACATCGACACTAATACAGCAGAAAAATTTTTTAAAAGAGTAAAAACATTTTAAAAGGACATGAATGGTGACAGTAGTTCAACAAAGTTGCAATAAGATTGTTCACACATGCAGTAACACAACTTTAAAAAAAAAAAAAAAAAAGAGTAGAAGATTCTGACCGAGTGAGAAATGACCCACCTTGCTGGGAGCTTTCCTGGCTCAGCAGGGATTCGAACCCAGGTCTCTTGCATCCTAGTCCATTGCTCTAGCCACTGCTCTATTTTTATTTATTTATATTTATTTATTTAAAATATTTTTGCCCCATCTTTCTCCTAAAAAAGGACCAAGGCAGTTTACATCATTAAAAACATAATATTAAAAGCTAAAAACAGTAAGTTATTCAAATATTAAGCAAATATATCTATAGCTTGCAAATATTTTTGCTTTTGATCTACTTTATTCCCAACAAACCCAGTGATATCATTCTTAGAGCAAGCATCCAGAGTTATAATTGCAGCAATACAAGTTATGGCAGATAAAACAGTCTCCACTACACATGAGAGAAATGTATGTTGCGTAAAGCTGTTTTGACAGGTTACCACAGTAAAAATGGCACAGTAAGTATGCTACCTTGTGCCTTCCATTTTTCCCTTCAAATGTTTGTAAACTCAAAAAATGCATTTACATACAGTTACAAATATTTTGTGCAATTTTCAGCGGTAGAGATGCTTGCATGAAAGGAGAAAAACTCATTCACAGTGGCAGAGGTTTTCCATTGCATCATTTACCCTGCACTACCCTCTCGTGGTCAAGACTGAGTTTGCCAGCTACTGTAGTTCTGTCTTTCCCCCACAAAATAACAGGAAGCCACATAAATTTCCGCCCTGCAGTTGGCATTCCACTTCTTTGACCTTTGGAGCAAACAGGTGCATACTATAAATCTCCACGTGCTTCTTTTACACCTCTCCACTCATAAATCCATTCAGTCTACTGATATGCCCCAAAGGTGTTTAACTACTTACTCATAAATCACTGCCAACAAGCTCTGAAGCAAACATTATATTCTTTATTACATTATCATTAACCGGCAGTCCTTTGCTGCATCTGAGTCGTGGTGTGTGAAATCCCTAATAGCTTCATGGAATAGAGTGTGTGTATCAGAGAGACTGCAATAAATGGGGACAGAGATAGAAGGGAGCCAGGGCACGCCACCGTTAATGGCTTGCCTTGTCCCAGGACCTCAGCTGGTCACACAGAAATTTGCAAGTAAAAACCTTCCTGGCATAGAGACAGGGTTGGAGAAAGAACCGCCTGCTCAAGAGGCCATGAGGGCAGGCAAGGGCAATGCAAAAAAAAAAGGTTTGTTTTGGTTTTTTGAAAGACTAAAGGAAGCCCACGAGAAGCAACAGAATAGTACACGACCATGCTGGAACAGCCCACCTTCTCCACTCTAAAATATAAGTGGAGCTGGGAGTTGTAGCTGTTTTGCCTGGAAATGGTTGGCCTGGCAGTATCCAAGCAGTATGCCTCTTAGCGCCTCTCTAACCCAAGTGACCAGAAGGAGATTTGGGAGTAGATGACAGGGAGGCTTATATCTTCTCTTTGTACGGGTGAGAATGTGAGTCACAGGACTCGCAGCCAAGTTGGACTTAAGTCGCACCGGTGACTCGACTTGCAGGGTCCCCCCCCCCCCAATGACTTGGACTCAATTTGTGACTTGGAACCCACCCACCTCTCCCTTTTATCTGGGGGGGGGGGGAAAGCTTGTTTTTCATAGGGACTTGGACTCGGGACTTGGTACCAAAGACTCAGACTCAGATTTGGGACTTGGGCCCAAAGACTTGCCAACATCCCTGCCTCTTTGGCTCCCTGGCCTCTCCCTACTTTCTCCTCCATGCCTTGTGAGATTGATCCTCTCGGGGGTCTGCCTATCCGCCGTACTTCCTGCCCTGTTTCTGTAAGGAGCAGACCTGCTGTTGTGCCTCTCCCGTTCCCCTTCGAGGGTATATGTCTATCTAGTTAGGACGATGACTTTGGCTTTTCTGTCTGGGCCGTAACTTTGGCACTGATGGATAGATGTGCAAGAGGAAAGTGCTACCTTTTCCCACTGTCAAATGCCATGCAGTCAGATGACCTTATGAAGAATTCAAGGAGAACATCCTGTAGAGAGAGGCACGACTCTCAAGATACATGGCCATCTCTGTGAATGTACCTCAGACACGTGAGGGGGCCAGAAAAATGGAGTGTCAAACTAGACAGTAGGTTGATCATGGGTTTTTTTTTGTTTTTGCACAAGTGTTCTCCCGAAGTGCGAAGTGATAGATGCCGTTCTAAAGTGATGGAAGACATCTGCTTGTCATAGTGCATGACGTTCTTTACTTCCATATCTTGCATTTAGTGTGCTTAAGTTTGTAGTTGGCCACTGGAATGCAAACACTGCCTTCCTCTGCAAGTGTGACCTGCAGATGTGTGTTGTGGGAAATAAAACAAGTTAATTGGAGAATTATGCCTCCCCTTCACTTTTAGTTTGACCCCAAATTTCTCCCCTCTCTGACCACGTTTCAGTCCCTCCGTTCTGCCTCCCTGGCCCCTGTGAGGTAAGTTCCCTATTCTGGTCATTACCTGCTCAGATAGTCCACAAAGCATTTACAAGTTGACCAGAGCCTTTTTTGAAAAGCAGAAGATATTTAAATGTCATTTGTCCAAGCAGAAATAGGTTTGTTTGTGTCCATGCATGCAAACTTGCAAGCAACCATGCTCCAGAATGTATTATTATTATTATTATTATTATTATTATTATTATTATTATTATTATTATTATTATTATTATTATTATTATTATTATAGGTCAGGTTTTATATATATATATTTTTACAAAACAGATAACAAAAGTGGGGACTGAAGTGTCACCATCCTTACAAATTCCTGATGCACTTAAAGCGCTACACGCCTTCTGTCTGTGATGAATATTCATGACAAAGTCAGTCTGGTTTCCAATGGAGATGGTAAACACACTGGGAAAGCCCAGACTCTGAGGGTGTTTTGTTTCAACTGAGGGAGCAAAACAAAGGTACCGTCTTCCAGAAAATACTCCCTGTAGTACTATCTATAACAACAGTCTCTAGTTACATGTTAAGGGAGCAGTCTGGGGATCCCTGAAGCAATGTGGGTGTTAGAAAGCACGCATCTGCGTGTCTTGTATTTCAGGGACAGAAGGGTAAAGCTTATGACAAAATGCTGATGATTTGAGCCTTCGAGTGGCAAGCACTTTGGCTTTGAAAAAAGAAAAGCTGTTTTTATTAAAATTAACCTGGCTTCCGCGCCTTCTACAAACCCATCTATGTAACCAAATATTGTTGGGCCTTCCAGTAAGCGCGTGGATCCAAAATGCACAGAAAACCTGAGCATCGCATCACGGTCTTGCCAGAGATATTGTCTCTGGGCTCTCTCTACAGTTTTCTCTTTCTTTTGCTCATTTGATGAAAATGCCTAAGAAAAAATGCTGGGCAAGACCATGATGAATGTTTAGGATCTGGCTCACCTCGGCCCAAACTTCCCTGTGGTGTGTGACCCTAATATTGTGCAGTAGAGAAGGTGGACAGAGGATGGGGAGCAGAGGAAATGGACTCAGGAGAACTACGTCAGCGGGGTACCGGCCTCCAGTTACGAGCCCTTTTGGGGATTTAGCTTCATCCTCATCTCCTTCACTGGACAGCACCCAGTCTGGAAGGACCTTCTTTGCTACCACGACACCGAGCTCAGTGAAACCCACAAGCAAAATCCGGGAAGAGGAGCAAGAAGCTCTGAAGCAGGATCAGGTCCGACAGGACAAGGTGTGGAGAGAATTTGTGGAAGCAGAACGAAGGGCAACCAAATATTGGTAAGTGGCTCAATACCATTCTTTACTTGCGTGCTTCAGCCTCAAATACAAGTCTGCTCAGATCTGACTCTGGACCGTCTGTGAATGGCTTAGTTACTGTGTATGCCACTGTTATCTCCGTACTGCTGCATTTGACTCTAGTCTTGTTTCTTCAAATGCTACATCTTTGCTGCATAAAAATGATCCTCATGTAAGAAAATGCACAAGAGAGGCCAGGGGCACAACAGTGCGTTTATTTGGCCCCAAAATAATTTCATCTCCCCAACAGAAACATGAACAACCTCTTTCTACTTACATTCCGAACACCTGGGAGGGTAAGGAGCATCTTTTTTAGTAGTATGTTCATACCTGGTTCAGCAAAGTATTTCAGTTTCACATCTGTTGCTAAATTAGATAATTGATGTATTTCAAAAACTAAGAAGCATTCACTGAAAAAAAACACTCTTGTTTTACTCTTGGAAGAATTATTGTTACTAGGGCTGGGTGAGGATCTGTTTCCTTTTCTTTTCCAATAAGAATTTTCCAGAATTCACTCACTTCTTCGTAGATCGAACAGAACATTCTTGAACTTTTTTTAGAAAGCAAAATGGACAGAGTAAGCCATGCAGACAGAGGTCTTTCGGTGCTTAGCTCTCACTGACTGCATTTAATCAGTGCTGAACTGCGGTTACCCTCCTGTATTTTCTGCATCCTAGCTACAATGGCAGGAACTATGATTCTGTCCATGTTAGAAAGCTATGCCTGTAGACTTTGGTCAATGGATAGGGTTGAGGATTTTGTTGCATTGGCTTTTGGCAAAGACATTTGAAAACCATCAAGTTTCTTCTTAAATCTATCATAAATAGTGATTTTAAAAAAAAAACTGACTGCAAGAGAAAGTGAGACTAAAAGATTTGTTCATCCTTACCTACAACTACCAAAATGATATTCCAGTGGTATGTGTAAATAAAATACAAGTCCCATTCAGGCGCCATAGCATCTGGGTTCATCACAACACTTAGAGGGGAATGCCTCACCCTGGCCTCTGACATAGCTTTCTTAATGAGATCAACCATGAGTCTGAAGGGGAGAAATCCCTGCTTACACGTGGGCTGTACATGTGAGAGAGAAACCAGGTTTTCCACATATAGAGCAGAAACAGCCTACATGTGTGAGCAAGAACTTCAGATTCATCATTTATCATGTGAGAAAAATGATGGCTGAAGGAAGTGGGATTAGATGCACCTTCTAAATATACTGATGAACCTGGATGATATATAATCTGAATTATATAGACATGTCACCAGTGGTAAGAGCAATTTATGAATTTAATAGCACATAGGCATTGAGGGTATGGTTTCAAATTGTATTATAAGGAAAATCTAAACACTTCCTGACAGATTTATCATGGAACTTTCCATGAAAAGATCAATAAGATCCTATTTCTTGAAAGCACTATGATCACACCAATGAATTCCTTTGTGTGGTCTGAAGAAGCACATTGGACATAATTCAAAATAGATATGGTTTGAGAAGGTACATTTCGGATCTAGTAGTTGGATGATACAGTGCTTGGAAGTTACTGTTTTTGATCGTTGCCCCAAGAACCCACCAGCCAGCACAGTCATTGGCTATGTTGGGTGGGGAATTCTGGAGCTGTAGTAGTCCAATTTTGTTCCCCAAGATCTGAGATGATGGGTGATTTGTAATAGTTAGACAGTGGTTTCTTATTTCCACTAAATAAACAGCAAAAAGCCCCAGTAAGTTGTTCATACTTGCACACATGCACATGCATGTACATACTCTTTCAGGTTGACTGCATGAGCATTTAGCCAACTGTTTGGTCTGCTGCAGGGACAGCCTGGCTCACTCCAAAAGATGGTGATCAGACAAAAAGCCTGTCCACACTGGGATATAGTTATGGCTTCCCTGATAGCATTATTTGACACGGGGAAAAAAGACCTTGTCTGTTTGTGTTTCTACTTAAAATGATCCATCCTTCCTCTTTAAGAGCTGGCTGTATCTTTCTGGCACAGGGCTAGGGCACGCCATCTTTTTGGGACAATTCACTGAGATGCAAAATAGCTCTCGGTTCTGCCTTGGATTTGTTTTCTGCAGATGGATAATTTAGTTGAAATAGATTGCACTGATGATAAGGACCTTTTAAGCACTGGCTGGATCACACCAAATTTCAGTGTGGATAGGCTCAATGTCTCTGCTGGAGTGAACCAGCCCATCCCACAGCGTGGTCCTACCCACATCTTTCTGGCCCCTCTCAGGGGCTTCTATTTTTCTGGTGTGGACAAGATTGCTCTGTTTTGGTTTGTTTCCAGCACGTCTGATCTGTGAAAACAAACCAAATGTGAACCTTCCTGTCAATTACCAATATTGTGAACTGACTTAAGAAGAGAGTCGGATATTGGCAAATTACACTTCCTCAGCTCTGTAAGGGGAGAATTTTTTTTTAATGTATTAGGGCAGCACATATGCGCTGCATCAGTTTAAAAAAATTAAAGCTAAATGAGAAGCTTCCTCCCACAAGCAGGAGAAGAGAGGAAGGGGCAATGAGGGATTGCTCTTTTTGTTTGCTTGCTTTTCTCAACCTGTTCTCAACTGGAAGAGAAAGCAATCAAAAATCCCCCTTGCTCTTTTCTGCCTCCTTCTGCTTCTGGGAGGAAGTTTAGCTTTTTTTTTTTTTTTTTTTTTTTTTTACTTGCGATGCAGCACATATGCACAGCTCTAATACAGTTCAAAAGAAAAATTCACCTCCTCAGCCCCTCCACAGAGCCAAGGAAGTGTTTAATTTGCCAATATCCCAAAATAGCTCTCTCCTTAAGCCACTTCACAATACTGACAAATTGACAGTGGGCCAAATTGGGTTGTTTGAGGTCCATGCGTCATTTGGATGTGAGGACTGCACCAAATGACATACCAGGCCTCCTAGTGACCCTATATAGCGTCACCCAGCCCACTCCAAAACAAAACTGTAAACAAACCCTTTGGCTGTTAGAAGCCCAGGTTTTTTCCTCTTAGATGCAAATGTGTATTTGGTGTAACCCTACAGTCTTGGCATGTGCTCTTTATGCACTGAATATGCACCCTGGAACATGCTTTAAAAATCAGAATCCCCTGCCATGCACAGACACTCCATGGTAAAGAAACTGATGTGGAAGACATGTAGTTTCTTAAATATGCCAGGTTTAAAAATCATTGACCTCTGGACATACTGAGGATAGGGTTACAAAGAAACCAAAAAGTTATTAATTCTATATACAGCATATTGCAGGATGCATCCACAAATACATACGCAGCACAATCATTCACACATTTCTCAAAAGCCCCACTGTGTTAATCCCAGGTAAGCTTCCATAGACTACAGTTTCACATCACTGTTCACATACAGACACACATTGTGCGAAAGTACAAAGGTGATGGGAAGTACTGTTCATCACTGTGAATCTCTGATTCTTGGAAGCAGCTGAGATGGAAGTGGGATTGTTCTGCCAAATATTATTGGTACTTCAATCCTTTAAATCACAGGTGTTTCCAAATCGGCATGCAGCCACGCACACACGAGCGGCACAGCTTTGTACGAAGGGCTTCATGCCCATCTCTGCTTATGATACCAGAGGTGAACAAAGACAGCCCTTCCTTCAAGAAGCCTTTGGAGAGAATCCACCATAAAGTCATGACTTTTTTAAAAAAAATTGGTGAGCCTTTTAATGGCCACTCTAATTTCTGCATGTTTGGCAGAATTATACTTGGTTAACTAAACTAACACAAGCTTTGCTTTAAAATTAAAGGTATCAGAACTGGAGTTTCCTGAAGGACTATGACCCACTGGTAAGTCAAAATGTAACAAATCTGCCATTACCTGTTATCATTCCATTGGACTTTGAATGAAGGTCAAAACATACATTACAGTGAATGGTTGAAATTCTGTTGGCATAACTACACCTGCAGAAGGCTAATAATATTACCAGTGGGGGGAATTTTTTGTAATTAAACACTTCCTACTTCTGTTCTGCAGCTTTTCAAATTCCCATCTAATCCCTTTCATCATGTGGAAGCTATGGGAGCTGAGGGACATGAGGAGGATGTCTTTACTAGAGCTCACTGATGCCAAAGGACTTTACTGGCAGGAAGCAATGCTCTGTAATTGAAGACCTTCTCATCCTGTCCTGCAGCTATTGTGGCTTTCATTTGATGGAAGCAAAGCTGTGGAACAGAAGTAGGAAGTGTTTAGTTGCCAAAAACATTCCCCTGCTGATTATGTTATCAGCATTCCGCAGATGGTTTTGCCAAGAGGATTTTAGCCAGCATGTCATTCTAAGAAAATGTGTTTGTTTATTCTAGAGGTGTTAGTAGAGCAAGCAGCAGTCAAGTTAACTTATGGATTCAGCCCCTGAAAATCAGAATGGTTATCGGAGTCCACGGCAGGGTGGAGATTCACATGCACTATTCTTATTCAAGGAGAGTAAGAAAGAATTTATTACAGAACTATATTGAAAGACAAAACATAATGGGAATCCTAATGCTACTTTAGACAGAAATATGGGGAGCTATGGCTCCTCTTGAGAACAAGGTGTCTCCTTCGTTTTCTCTCAGACAGGGTGAAGGAGAATAATGTGAGAAGGAAGTGACCTCAGAAATCCTAAGAACATCAGGCTGAAGAAATGTGGGTCAGAGCAGGGCAAGGCCAGTCAAGGAAACCCAAGAACATCTTTTTCTCCATATCAACTCCTCCCCGTGCAAAGGCAGGCAAATTCCTCGATGTGAGCTTAGCTGTACTCAGTCACCTCTAACAAACGAGGGCTTTCTCAGCCCAGGAAGCTGCATATTAGCTTGCTTATGTCTGGTGCCAGATTTATCCAGAGATAAAGACCGGCTCTATTTGTAAGTTAAACTGACTGTGCCAAACATGGCAAATCTCAAGGCTTCTATCTTTGGAAGGAAACTTGTTTTGTCACCTTTTGATTGCAAAGCTGGTTTCTTGTCTCTTTTGGTCCTGAGACTTTTAAACATCACCTGTGCAAAGGCCTTGACTCGGTCTATTTATTTATTTATTCATTCATTCATTCATTCATTCATTTCTTCCGATAAGGGGCCTCAAGATGGTTCACAGTATTAAAAAGAGCAGAATAAAAAACCACAATGTTATACATGTTAAAAACCAACCATTCAACTATAAAACTGATTCAGATACATTGAATATGTCAATGTAAAAAAACATGTAAATTGTTAAAAACAGACTATAGTGGGAACCAAGCATTAAAACCTTTTTATGCCTTTTCTAGAGTTCTGATTTAGAGTAGACCCCCTATGTTAGTAATGAGGGGAGAGAAACTTGCATTTAGGGGCAGAACTATACAATGGAAGTGTGATGTAGTTTGCCCCTAAGCATAAACCATTGTCTTGCAGAAAGCTGAGGGTGGTGTGATTAAGATATTGTTGTTTCCAGTCCAGACATTCATTTTCCCCTTTGTCCAACAATACAGGGGCCAGATACTCTGGCTGGCCAAGCCTTTGACCTCCACTAATCTTTCTGCAGAATAGTGGGTATGGGGAAGATGATGTGATACTGAGCTTTGGAGATGCTTCGCCTTTAAAGACCAGCATGTCTGAAGGAGATCCTCAGTATTTTCCAGGCTCAGGAGAAAGGCAGGGCATCTTAGCAGAATTTTAAAATGCTTTTATAAGTGAGGAACTGGCAACGGCAATTATGACTCCCTGGTTGGATAACTCAAAAACATGGAATACCTATTTGGTCACAAACTATAACAAGACAGAAACAAATATGTGGCTGCAGGCGTTAACACTGCCACCACCGTGTCTCTGAAGGACAAACACAAACAGACGAAGAAAAGGAAGCAATTACGCCTGAGAGTCTGGAATTACCAAGTGCCAACCATTTATTGCTATGCCTCAGATGGCTAATTGATAACCAGGCACTGATAAATATTTTTAGAATAGTCTAGAGAAAAAACTGAACTTCACAGGGGATGTGACTAAATAAAAACAAATCATTATAGCTGAGTAAAGTCTGTTTTGGCATTCTTTATAACTCTATTGAAGCTTTTTATTTTTAAAATGGGATATTATTGTTGTTGCTATCATTATTTCAATTTCTATATTTCCCCTTTCATAAACATTTTGTGCTTATCAGAAACGTTAACAGTTGAATTAGAACTTTGTTTCGGGCTGAAGATTCCTTCTTTAAAAAAAAACAAAATATATAACATGTATCATATTTGCCTTGAATTCATAACCATGAGATGGAGTGAGATGTGAAGATTGATCAGCATCTCATCCCAAAACAAGACAATATCATTGAGGACAGATCCGTTAATGTCTGTTTATTGAAACTTCCATGTTCTGAGGCACTGTATCTCTGATTCCCAGGTGCCTTGGGCAAACAATAGTGGGTAGCAGCCACAATTCTTATGAACATCCTAAAGATCACTCATTGGCCGTTGCTGGACACAGAATCCTGGATCTGGGAGATATTTGATCGGATCCGACTACAAAGTCACTCTGTTAATTCTGCCTTGACAGCTGATGAGTTGTCCCAATTTTAGCTGAGAAACAATTGATTGATTGATGTAATCCCTGTATAGAAACACTTCCTGTTAGACCCAGGTCTACCGATATTTATAACTTGCCATTTCTTTTAACTAGGGCAAGAAAAAAGAGCCTGAACAGCTCCCGGAGTATGTGTCAGTATTCTCAGATAAAATCCCCAGCACCACCGGCCATGTTATCGGCAGCAGAATGAACACGGATCTTGGCAAAACACTGGTAAAAATGGACTACTTCCTAAACTATGGAAAAAGGAAAAAGAAGCTTGGAGAAGAACTCCAGCCTTCCTAGAATTCAAATTAAAGCAATTTGCTTTAAAAGGGAAGTATTGGTCAAAAGCTTTGCAGAAAAGAGATAGTGCTGGGGAAAAATGTGATGAGAAAAAAATTTCTCTTCCAGATGCCGTTCTGCCCAATGATGGTTCAAATTCTTTCTCAACAATTTTCTTTTCTTATTTAAATAAAATTACAGCAAGACACCAAAGCTTGGAAATGTGATCTTGGGGAGATGAACATGGATCATATCTGGGCTAGTATTTTTTTTTTAAAAGCAAAATAAGACATAGATCTGCATGGGCTGATTCATATGTGTTTCTAGATGGAAATTTATAGGTAATTATGATAATTTAAATAGAAGATTATGACCAAGTGACCTGTTGTGGCTATGGTTCATTCTGTTATCCAGGTGCTAACTAATCAAGGGGAACTTCAACCCCTTATCTTTGCTTTCCTCTTCTTATGAGTCCTAGACTCAGACTTGGCAGCCTTTCAAACAGAGGGACATGCCCCCCCTTACGCTCCTTCCAAGAAAAGCTTTTTAGCAAATAATATCCAGAATATAAAAGAGCTGCACAAGATTATGCTAGACAATGAGTCTAGTGCAGAGTTCAGAAATAACACATTCCGTGGTGTATCACATTAATGTTAACATTGCTAGTTTTGCATCAAACAGGGAGGCAAGTAAACGGGTGCATCTAATCTTTCAAAAGGAGCATTTTTATGTCCCTTTCAAAATGTTACCATTAAAAGATTAGATGCATCGGTTTGCTTCTCCTTTTGTTAAGCATAAAAAATGTGGATTGAAAATCTGGACATGAAGTCTAAAGTGTTACTTCTAATTTGTGCTCCCGAATTTTTGAATTAACTGTTTCTTTGATATCCAGATCTGGGCTAAATTTCACCACTTAGCCCTGTCTTTCTCACTGCTATTGTTATATTATTGTCTTCATTTCATTCAATGGGCACAGGAGAGCTTTCCAAATGATATGGGGACCTGTAAAGGGACATGAAATTTAGTGGTTTGTGCAGATCAGGCTTTCTGTAGGGAAGCAATTTCATTCAAGGTTTTGTTCACTCCAGATCTGACCTTGTGTTCCATGAACCATTGTGGGGGAACCGAATGCAACCAGGCCTTGCTGGGGGACTGCTGCTTGCTAGCAAGGAGGCTGGCGGGTGACTTTGGAGCAGATTTAGCTGCCACGTGTTACCAAAGAAGCCTGCACCAATTCAGCAGAAGAGTGTTTAGGGAAATGGAAAGCTGGCCATTGTTCAGGGGGAGAGGGAAATCTGTCACACACATTAAGACTGTAATAGCTGCTCCCATATTTTTCAACCCATGTAGGTGTTTCCAGATCCAAACATTCCTGGTCCAACCATTCTGCCACAAGTCATGAAACTGGGATTGCAGGGTAGTGCTTAAAGCCGTCTATTTGGAAGGACCTTATATCGACAAGCATCAGTGTCTAGTCTATCCTGAACCCCAGAATAGTTCTTTGCCCGGCATGGCTTAGCTTTCCTTCAAAGAACTCCACACTTTTTTGCAAACACTGACCCACAAAATCATGCCCCAAAAATCTGATGAGGCCAAACAGGGTACCTTAATACTACCCCACAGAAAGGCATTTCCTTTTGCTTTGGAAAATCTTCATGGTGATTTTGCTGGAGACAGTAAATTAAACATGGGATAGACCTCTCAGTGCTCTTTGGTGCTAGAACTGAGTCTTAAGGCCGTGCTGAAAATCTGATTAGCAAATGGCATTAAGATACCGACCTGCTGGCCAGAAAAGACCAAAAGGCTGAGATCCTTTTATTCAGAGCTGGGAAAAATTAAGATTTGTCAAATAATTCCATTCAATCTGGATTCTGCCAGAATGCAACTAGAAAACTCATCACTTCTGCGAGTCTTTTTCAGCATCCACCTTTAGATAGCAATCTTCCTTATTCCACATCTGGATAGAAAGCTAATCTTACAGATGCAAGACAAGTGTAATTACTGGCCACTTTACACATTTCCTAGTCTATTTTCAGTATGGAGAGAACCCTTTTTTTACTTGAATAGTAAATGTGAAAGAAACTTAGAGTTGCTGAACTGAGATACCCACTTTGGCACAAAGAGATGTGTTGTTTTTTTCAAAACCACAATATTGATATTTTCAACCACCATGTTATGTAATGTCCTGCAATAAAGTACATTTATGTTCAGAATACGTTGGGAAACATGGAAACTATTTAAAATAAAATTGTGCAGTACATGTTGGCTTTGCCTTTTCATTCTGTAATATGGTATATCCCTCTTTCCAGCTGCATGTATCAGCTTTAAACTGGGGTGTGATAGACTGAATGGTCCTCTGAACAGAGTACTCCTTGAAATAAGAGACTGCTGTCTACAATGTAGGACACCTCACTACCTCACTTTGGAAGGACCCTGACAGTAGCTGTCCAAGATCTCACACAAATGCCTTTTGCAGGCTTGAGAAGCCCTAGTATCATTCAAAATCTTTTTCACTGGAATTACCAAGGACTGTACTTGGGTCCTTGGGCACTCAACACTTGAGTTCCTCCATATGATGGATCCATCCCTTGACCCCAGCACAGATTCCAGAAGTTTGATTGCAGGCTAAACTGTTGCTAGCCTTCTTCTGGATTAGCAAGTGTGATGGGATGGCACTCTGAGGACAGGATGAAACTAGTGCTTTAGTTGTATGTTTGCATGACTCCAGAGATGGTAAAATTGTTCTTTGTTTCATACTATTTAAAGCTTCAGATTGTCACAGCTATTCATTTCTATGTATTAAAATGCAAGAAGATAGAATGGAATGTCTATAAACTTACCATTACATTTACCACCAGTAGTCTGCCCTTTTCACTATGCACATCTCTATCGGGCAAGAAATGATCTGATTCAAAAATATGGAATTCTTAACAACCTCCAGATGGCACTCAAGGCTAACTTGCAAATAGTAACAATTTTAGGAAATCCTTGTGCAATAACCTTGTTTTTTAAACTTTACTCCACTTACTTTTTTTTTGTTTTCTTCCATAAAAGGCATCAATATTGAAAGTGTTCAGGATTCTAGTTCAGCTTTACCCTTGCTAGTCTAGAAGCAATCAACTGAAACAATAGACCTAATCACTTTTGACAATAAGACAGCATTTATAATTTATGTCCAGTGACTGTGTGCCAAGGATGGACAAGTAAAACCACCCTGCAAGGCATCCATATTGCAGAGAGTAGGACTGTGAGGGTTAGGCCAGCCCTACAAAGTATCCCACTGTTGTCAATGTCCATTTTGCTGGAGGGAAGAGGAGGGCTGTAGTAACATGCAACAGTCCCTCAGCATAAGCCAGTGTTCCTGCTCAATCTGTTGGTTTGCTGTTTGTTTTTTGAGTGCAGTCAGGCACAGTGGCTGTGAAGCTAAGTGCAGCTGCCGTCGCCGCCTGATTTATGAAGGGCTAGCTGGAGGTCTGATGTATATAACACACATTTTTAGGATAGAAGCAGTGTCCACAATTAGCTAGCAAAAACTTTTCATAACATGGAAATGCAAAATGTAAAAACAGTGGCTACCTGACAGGTTGCCAATCCTTTTTTTAGTCTTTGTCTTCACATATCTGGATGTTGAGTCATGGCAACTGGACTTCTTTCTTGTCAGGTTGAAACATTTCACAACTCATCCAAGCAGCTTCTTTGGTCTGAGGAGAGTTGGTAGGCGATCCCTGATATATCCTCCCCATTGGTTTCACTTCCCTCTGGTCTGAATAGGCTCATTAGATGGACAAAGGATGGGGGGGGGGTGTGAGGGATAATCCCACCTCTGAAGTCCTTCTCCACCCATTGTCATGGGTTGTTAACAGTGGTCTTTCTGGTGGGTGTGGTCCTGATCTTTCTGGGGATGGATGAAAGGGCAGCATGATAAACAGGAGACAGATTATATCTAAAGCCTCCTCCCCTGCTGAGTGAAGGATTTTCTATATGCGCATGTATGGCCTCCCTGACCCCTCTCTCAAACCAAGTATCTTCTAGGTCCAAAATGGGTACATCTTGGTCATCAAATGAGTGTCCTTTGTCCTTCCAATGAAGCAACACTGGTGATTGTGGTCCTGAGCCGTTGCCCCTCCTGGGCTGGGCCATTCTCCTGTTTAGTGGCTGTTTGGTGTCTCCAATGTAGAGCTCCGAACACTCCTCTTGACATTGGACCACATACACTATATTGCTCCTGTTGTGTTTTGGCGTCCGGTCTTTTGGGTGGACGAGTCTCTGCCGTAGTGTGTTTGTGGGTTTGAAGTGCACGGGTATGTGGTGTTTACCAAAAATCCTTTTGAGCTTTTCAGACACACCTGCCATGTAAGGAATGACTAGGTTCTTCTGTCGGCTCTAGGTCTCAGACTGTTCCACTGTCCTCCTGGGTTGGAACATTGCCTTTTTAAAGGGCCATTTGGGATATCCACAGGCTTTAAGGGCTGTCCTCAGATGTCCATCTTCCTTTTCTTGAAGAACCTGGTCATTCCTTACATGGCACAATATAAATCCTATTATTATTATTATTATTATTATTATTATTATTATTATTATTATTATTATTATTATTATTATTATTATTATTCATGTACTATGCTAAGCAACAGGATTTTGGCCAATGCGTTGTTCTCTGGAACATTGTTGTTTGTTGTTTAGTCGTTAAGTCGTGTCCGACTCTTCATGACCCCATGGACCAGAGCACGCCAGGCCCTCCTGTCTTCCACTGCCTCCCGGAGTTGGGTCAAATTCATGTTGGTCGCTTCGATGACACTGTCCAACCATCTCATCTCTGGAACATATCCCTGGCCAAACCCAAGAGGATGCCACAGCGTGTACCGGCTCAGCCAGCATTATAGCCCTCCCCTCCCGGCCCAACTCCTTTGCACTTGGGACGAACACCGGCCGGTGGAAAGGAGTCAGGTCGGCCTCGGCCGATGGAAGTGAGCCCTCAAGCCACCCAAGCCGCCCGGAAGGCAAAACTACTCCATGCGCCTCCTCGGGAAAGCGCCAGGCGTGAGGAGGAGTACAAAGGCTAACGACGGGTGACAGCGGTACGTTGCTTTCTCACGTGTAAGCGCCTCTCCCCCAAAAATCCGGCTCGGGTTTGGAGGAGCTGCGACTTAAGCCCCCGCCTCTTCCAAATGTGACGCTCCTAAAAGCACCCTGCCCCCAAGGAGGGGCTAAAACTTTTATTTTTATTTTATTTCCCTTCTTTTTTGCCAGGGAAGGGTGAAACACGCCCGCACACAGACAAGGCCTAAGGCCGGGCGGGGAAGCGCTCGTCCCGGGGACTCGCCTTCACACGTGCATCTGGGGGAGGAGACGCCAACCCTTCCCCGCCCTCCCCTCTCGCCCGGCAGGCCTTTTCCCTTCGGCGGCGGCGGCGGCGGCGGCGGCTCCTTCCCCCGGGCGGGGTTTCCTTCGCGGAGGCGCCGCGGAAGGAGCGGAAGAGCGGGCGGGCGGGCGAGCGCCATGGAGCCGGGCGGGGAGCCGGGGGCGCTAGCGCTGGCACTGGCCAACTGGAGCACGATCCTGGCGTGCCTGGTGCTGAAGGTGCCGCAGCTGGCCGCCTTGGTGGGAGCCCGGTCGGCCCGAGGCGTCAGCCTGGACAGCCTGGTCCTGGAGCTGAGCGGGTAAGGCCAGCCTTCCCGGCCGGACCCCGCCAGCATGGCCGGCGGCGGGTTCGCGTCCCCTCTTGGGCTTCGGGAAGGAAGGAAGGAAGCTGGGTGGGCCGCATCCTTCTGTGGGGAAGGACAGGTGGGAGTCCCGGGGGGGGGCGGGGGCAGGCCTTGGGGCAGGGATGGGCATCCGTGCCCTTCCAGGTGTTTGGGGGCTGCAGCCCCCTCCGGCTGTGGGTGGAGACTTACGTGACCCGACAATGAGGATTATTTCGTATTCTCAGATCTCAATCTCTCTCTATAACTGCATTTATATCCTGCCTTTCCTCCACTGAGCTCAAGCCTCCCTCTCCTCCTCCTCCTCTCACTTCATCCTCATAACAACCCTGTGGAGCAGCTGAGCTGGAGAACCCATGGCCACAATCCTGTTGGATGTTTAGGCGCACCAGGGGAGGCGCAGTGGTTGAAGGGGCTGATCCAGGGGATGCCTTGGCACAGCCCCTTGCGCGCCAGATGATGCCCTCACGCACTCTGTGCCCGGCACCTGGCAACTGCTCTGATTCCTGCTGGCCCCGCGTGGAGATCCAGTAGGATTTTGACTGATCACCAGCCAAAGAGGTTTCCTGGCCACTCGTGCCTTAATACCAGCCTCTGCTTTGCCCAATGCGGCCGAAATGTTGGAGAGATTTATGATGAAAATTAATGTACATCCTGAAAAATCATACTAGGGCTTATTTTCAGGTTAGGTCTTATTTTCCGGGAAACAGAGTATCTTACTCTTCATAGCCCTTATACTGTACCATGGAATAGAAGGCCATGCAGAAATGAAGCACTGGGGGCCTAGATCTAGAAGAGAGGTGATGAATGGCACATTTTAACCTCAGTTTCCTTATTGTCTGCCTTACTGTTGTGCCAAAAAAAAAGTGGTCAGGACAGCCCACAGGAACAACATTCAAATGAGAAACAAAACCTTGATCAAAGGTGTATCATGAATAAAATCAAAGACCGTGTGCTGGGGGTGTCATGGTCCACTTAGGAAGGGAAACAGGATGTTTTGCTAGGTTGCCAGCGCATGCTCCTAGACCTTTACAAGGCCTTGTGTGGCTGATGACTGAGTTGTACTTTTCTTTTTTGATTGAGGGACCCTCTGTTACTGGAGTCTTATACACATATGCGCTGCTATGTTTGCTTTTAGAAAAGAGGCAGGCTGACTGTTTCTGTAGGCCTGTGTCTGTTGGTCGTAATAGACCGAGGGTAGCTGGCAAGCAGTCTTCTTTCGCTTTCCCTCTCTTCCTTGCAGACACCTCAGAAACCCTTGGCTTGGTCACATGCATGTGATCACCATGTGATCGTGTGGGTGATGTTCTCTAAATTTGAAGAGAGCTGAACTGTGCTGGCTAGGGCTGATGGGAGGTGTATGTCAAAAACCTCCAGAGGTCCACACTTGCCGATTCCTGCAGTTAACCATGGTTTATATTACCTAAGCCCTGATTTGTCCCTCAGACACCAAAACAACATACAGTTCCCCCCCCTCCCATTTCTGGTCTTGTTTCTCTCCTGCTGCCCTTTTAGTTCTCACTCTCTCTTTTTCTCAGTTGCACAGCTGGAAAAACAAGCCATGGACAAGTCAAGGTTTTGGATTTGAGTCTAACAAGCCATCATTTGAAATAGGCAGAGCTTGCTAACCAACATTACTGTTAGGGAATCCAGATTAGGAGCAGGTTTAGATATCTATAAATGGAAACGGGCCTGTGTGCTCTTGGATGAAAGCTGTTGTGACAGACAAATGATGTGTAATGCAGTCTTAAAGATCTTTCCTCAGAAGCAAACTCTACTGAATTACAGTGGTGCCTCGACTTACGACCATAATCTGTTCCAGAAGATGGACGTAACTCGAAATGGTCGTAAGTCGAAGCACCATTTCCCATAGGAATGCATGGGAACGCGATTAATCTGTTCCGGCCAAAAAAAAAAAAAAACCCAAAAAATTAAAATAAAACACTGCAAGCCCCATAGGAACGCGCTGGGGCTGCAAAAAAACACACAACAACAACCCAAAAATAAACAGAGCAAGCCTCGAAGGCGCTGGGGCTGCAAAAAACAAAACAAAACCCAAAAATAAACATCAGAGCAAGTCCCACGCTGGGACTGCAAAAAAACACACAAAAAAACCAAAAAACAAACAACAACACAGCACAGAAACATAACCCCCCCCCCCCAGCCCAAACCCACCCTGCAAAACCTACCCAGAACAGTTTTTAAAAAGCAAAAAGCAGCACCTTACCTTAACAGGCAGTCCCAAGCGTCCTCTGATCGCACTCACTCTAACCGAGCTGCCCAAGCCACAGCAGATGGCGGCCGACGACGGGCCCTGGCCAGCAGTGTAGGGCAGCCGAGGTGGTGGCGGCGGGGCTGGGGCGAGCGGCCGGAGCGCCCTGGCCAGGAGGAGCCTCTCCTTCCAGCGCCTGGAGAGGTGGATCGTGACGGGGGGGGGGCGGGCGCAGCTGCGACGGTGACCCGGGCCAGGCTCAGCCTCCTGGTGCCGGGACGTCGCCACCACCATCCCACGCCTTGTCCCCGTAGGAGCCTGTCAGGCAGCAGCGGCGCTCGCCCGGCCGTGCGGTTTCCTTCGGCACTGCCTCCGCGCCAGCCGGCCGGGCCTGGCGGAGCCTCTCGCAGCGCTTCGACGGCGAGGCTGGCGGAGAAGGGGAGCCGCCCCCGCGGGGCCAAGGACTGAGCGCGGCCCCGCCAGGAAAGAGGAGGTGGTGGTGCGGGAGGACCCTTCCTCCAGGAGCCGGGATCAGGGCCCCCCTCCGTCCCGAGGCTGAGGCCCGGGATCCCACCATCAGGTGTGGTAACGCCCCCCCCGCCGCCTCCCCCCGCCGCTGCATCCCTTTCCCTAACCGTTGGGGCGAAAGAGCTACAAAGAAGCAGCCTCTTCGCCACCAACAATTTGAATTTCCCGCCTTTTTACTCTGCCTTTTTTTGGTTGTTACTCGAAGCTCCAGCCGCAAGTCGAAGCAAAATTTTGCGGCCGGAGCTGATCGTAACTCGAAATGGTCGTAAGTAGGGATGTACGTAAGTCGAGGCACCACTGTAATTATTGTTTTCTCTTGGGGAAATCTGCATAGGATTATAGCCACAATTAACAACTGTCTGTTCTACCGCCTTTCGAAGAAACTGCAACAGTGATACAAACTATAAAACATTGATCAGCACAGTTGTTGTGTGTTTCTCAGACTCGTTGCAATTCCTTACTGTCTGCTTTTTTACTTGAATATCAGCAAGTCAGCAAGCTTTTCGTGACATGGAGAATTAGTAGGAAAAGCTTTATCTGCTAAACGTGGATATTTTAGATGGCTACTCATGGCACAAAAAGCAGACCCTTTAAGAAGTTGGCAAATCCTGTTACTAAGGCTGTTTCAGATGACTTCTTCCTCTTCACGTTAGTATATAACCTTAAATAACACTATGCAGTCTCTTTAGATGGAGAGGACTGTGCTAAAGATTTACATATATCCTTAAAACCCTGAAAAGATACATTCGGTGAAAACAGCATGGCAAAAAACAAGTTTTTTTGTTTTTTTAAGTTATTCTGTAAGCAGTGCTGTGACTAATTTTCCCTTGCAGTTGATAGGAAGCTGACAGTGGTATATATGTTTTGAAGACCTGAACTGTAGCTGAGGAGTCTCATATTTCCAGTCCAGTTTTAAGGACTAGTTTTTGCAAACTGCTTCTGTAATCCAGTAATTCTGAGGTGCATATACATGTGGGAAAGAAGAGGAATAGAGAGGAATGAATGAGCCCAAGACTAACCACAGATGGTTCTTATTGCAAGAAATGATGGTTTCTCATTTCTTGTGAACCAAGCCCATACATGCAGCAGTATCCTGCAGAGCACTGGAGTGTTTCCACAGTGTTTTGTGTCGGACATATACTAGCTAGAAGTCATAATTGCCTGACCCACTAAAATAGAGATGGGTACAAACCACGGTTTGGCGCGGCACCCACACAGGTGTTCCATAGGTGCTGCACACTTCCTTCCCCCACCTCTTCTGGGCGATCGCCTACTCACTGGCACCAGTATGTGCTTCCCTCCTCCACCTCTTCAGATGAGGAGGTGGGGCAGGGAAGCCCATGGCGCTGCCTTTGAGTGGGCAATCGCTGCTGCTGCTGGTGAGTGGGCAATTGCCCAGAGGAGGCAGGGGACGGAAGCATTCGGCGCCCACGAAACACCTGTGCGGGCACCGGGCCAAACTGCCGAACCACGGTTCATGCCCATCTCTACACTGAAAACATGTACAGCCGAGCTTGTTTTGTCTTGTTGGTCTGTGTGCCTTTCTTAAGCGTTCTTGATCAAAAAGCTACAATTATGGTAAAAAAACAGGCAGAGTTTTCTCCTGCATGGCTTGTAATGTTTACTTGTTAAGAACAGCCCCTGGTTTAAGGTGGGTTCAGGTGGCTATATAGCTCACTATTGGGATTGCTTTTGGTGCTGTTTGGCATCCACACGTTTTGACTTGGAGCAATCCATTCTGCTCTTTTTTTAGAGCGGCTCCACTCTTTTGGCACAGCACTAGGGCTACAGGTGTTTTTTGTTTTTTTTTTTTTTTTTGCATAATTCAGAGCCAAAAAAATAATTCCATTGTGTAGCCTGTGCAGATAGTTCACACCCAAACAGAGCTGTGGGTGGTGTTATCTGAGTTGTCAGCCCTGTGAGGTATTTGAGGGTTGTGGCATTGAAGTGACAACGAAGAGGAAGACCCTTTCTTCCTCTGTTTTCATCTACTCTACCATTTAAAATTTTAAATATATTTTTGTATTGATGCAGTGCTCTTCAAGATAAATGATAAATACCATGTTGATGGTGTTATATGTACCATGCTAGGGAGATGCATTGCTATTGCAGTATGTCACTTACCATCTTTAACAAAAATAGGAAAGTCACTCTGGTCTGCTGAATGATGGCTGTAGGAAAAGGCAGGGAAGGTGGTGGGAAGGGGAGTATCAAAAGGGGGCAAATTGGAGCAATCCAAAGACCTGTCTGGACCCTTCTTATGGGAGAAAAAACATCAGTCAGTGTTAATGGAAGGATCACTCAAGTGAGAGAGTAAAGCAGATGGCACTAAAGCTAAGCACGAACCAGACTTCTCCAACTTCCCCTGCCTGGACGTGCTGTGAGTTGCCCCAAGGACTGTGAGCTGCTGATAGAGCTTTCTGTAACATATTAGGTTAGATTCCAGGAGTAGTAACCCCAGCCTGGTTGGGTTTCTGTTCTGCAGCCTTCTACTCCCACGGGCTCCTTTTCTATAAATAGCACAGTGACCCTTTCTCACACCAGAGAATAGCAGATCCTGATTTGTGCTTATGCTACAGTTTGCAACTTGAGTGTTATAATAAACTGTGGTTTAAGAAACTAGGGATGTGGAAGGAGCACACAGAAGCATAGTTTGTTCCTAGTCTGATAAATCATTGTTCACTAGACAGGGGTTGTCGTGTCTGTTAGGGTGCACTGATCTGAAGCAGAGCTCATATTCTTCCAAGCATGCATAAGATTGTGATTGAAGTTATGCCTTTCCTTTCAGCTTTTTTATTTGCCTGCGGTACATGAATTACTACAATTATCCTCTGCCAACATACATAGAATATCCCATCATCATTGTGCAAGGTAGTACACTGCTTCCCCTTCCATTATTGCCTCATGCATTGTTTTCCCCCCCAGTCATGTTGTAATGATCTGTTTTGTTTATTTGTTTCAGATGTCATTCTTTTGCTTTTTGTTCTGCATTACAGTGGCAAAATGATGCATGCTTTGCCTTACACAGCGATGTATCCTTTAATTTGTTGTTCAGCTCCATATATTCAGCATTTCTAGCTATTTTTATGTACATCTTCTGCAATTAAGCAACTTTTTCCCCAGTACACATTTCTAATATGATGTGCACATTTTCTTGTCCAAATATCTTCCACTAGATTAAAGTGTTGTACCTGCAGCTTAGGAATTAAAGGCAGCCTGGTGGGTTCTGGTGAGTGAAAGTCAGATGGGTGGTAAATATCTCTTTACAGGGAGGAGAGAAGCTGGCCTGCTTGAAAGTAGAGTGATAAGGCTGTTGTTGAAGAAACCATTGGTCAGCCCTGCTGTTTGGGGAAATTACTGATCAGTTTCTAATAATTTGTTCTTGGACATTGTTTGCGTGGATGGTGGCCCTCTGTCTCTAGGGATTTGTTGGTAATGATGATGATCTAGAATCTAGATCCAGTTCAGTGGTTTTTGTCCACATTTTGGATCATCAAGCGCATGATCTGTACTGGAAACTGACTAAGAGGTATATATCCATTGCTTTGACTGTACATCTTTGTAGCTATTGATGGAATTGATGATGGTGTTCTTCTGGATCAGCTGCGTTAATAGCATGGCTAAAGTTTGTTTCATGGTGCTAGTGACTTTTTGTGAGGGGCTGTTCCTAGATGGTGCTGCTGCTGCAGGATTTCTGCTTAACTGTGTGCCATTTGATATTTTTCATTTTGACTACTCTTGTTCCCTCAACTATGTTAAATTGCTTGTACAGGTCATCTAGTGGTTGGGGTTCAGTATTAATGACATGCAGATGAATCAGAGTTCTATACCCATGTTATCAATCAGATGCTGAGCTTGTGTCTAACAGATACAATTGGCTGTTAGACACAGATGTTGCACTGCTATAAGATTATCAAGATGGAGATGGAACCCTTCAGACTTTTGCCAAACTTCGGTTGGTATACCAGCTAACTCTGTTTTGGTGAAAATATATGTATGTGCCCATGGTTGAAAGTTACACTGAGACTGTATTACTTTACAGCATCTTGCATATGGTTGCTTCTGAAAACTATCTACCAAACTGCAGCTGGAATGAAAATCTGGATACACATTACTTATTTGATGCATCAGTTGCATTGGCTGCTAGTTCATTTCAAAACCTCATTCGAAGTGTGGATTGTTGTTTTCAAAGCCCTAAACAACTTAGGACCAAGGTTGATCATTGTGAGACTCTGACGTCTTCAGTGGACTTGGTTTTAAATCTTTAGTCCCTATCTGAGTTATGAGTGACAAGAACATGTAAGGCTTTTCCCATTCCAGTTATGATGTTCACTTCATGGAAAGCCCTACCATGGAAGAGCCATGCTATACCCTTTTTGCTGCCTGCTGAATGAGTATGTACATGCATAAAATATATTTTAAACAGATCTTTGGTCTGTTGATTGCATCATCTCTCTATACTTTTTTCTCTCCTTAAAAGATGGCTGGTTTGTAGTGATCTTATTGGCTGCTTTCATTTAACCTATATTTTCGTTTCTCGTTACTTGCTGTAAATTTATTCTTTAAACATTCCCAGTTTTTAAACCAGAAAGGCAGGATATAAATAACTTTAATAAATAAGAAACAGAATATGCCAGAAATAACAAGTTGCAGCTAGAGTAGATTCTTCAGATCAGTGGAATATACATGAGCGTTAATGAATTATTAAGCATTAACTGTACTGCTCTAGTTGGGACAAGCAATTGGATATAGGCCCCAACGTTCACCTAATTGCCATCAGCATTATGTAACTTAACTTGGAAGATTAGATTTGTAGCTGGATGGTACTTGTTATCTCTGGAGAAATGGCTATTGGACCTATCTATGGTAAGTGGTTGGAGGAAAGAATTGTGCATAATCACTCTTATTTAGTATTCCTGGAAGGCCACCATTCACTGTATGCTAAGGGAGATATAAAAAGCCAGAAGTTGATTGCTTCTGTTATCCTTCTGTATTAAGATGCATCACAGTATAGTGTTGCAGAAAAGGCTTTGAAACAAGGTAAAGAGATATGTGGCCCTCCAGATGTTGTTGAACTGAAATTCCATGTCATCTCTCACCATTGGCTATGCTGGGACTGATGAAAGTCATTGCCCAGCAACATCTGGAGGGCTGCACATTCCCCATCCCTGCTCTGTGTTGTGTCCTAATTTGGAAAATTGTGTAAGATGGACTTCCTTAGCCCATTAGCTGTGTATGCCATACTTTAAAAAAAAAAAGGCTGCATGCTTGATGCTCAATATATGAGAAAGGCAGAGTGTAATAGGTCTCAGAGATGGTATTGAGTTTGGGAGTAAGTCTGGTATTTTCTTCCTCCTTGGCAATCAATGCTCATCTGCAGAACAAGATTGATTTATCTTGGTATCTGCTTGCTTTGTAACAAATTAAACTCATGTTATTCACAGTATTCCGAAACACATAGAAGGTGCAGAATGTGTGAAGTAAGGATAAAAATTGCATTTAATAATCCTTAGATGTTCAGCCTTTGCCTGTCAGAAACAGATGAACATATTATGTGAAGATGCAGGATAGCATGACCCTGTTACTTCCCAATAGTGAAGGCTCCCTTTTAGGATACCAGAACATTAGTCTGACACCACCTGTAGAGTACAGTCCCTTTGATGCTAACATAGTTGTCTAGGCCAGTGTAGTTCAGCCTTATCCACCTAGTGCTCCTGGATTAGGTGTAGAATGACATCGTAGAAGTCTTGGCAACAGATGGCTGCTTTTATTAACAAAGTGTTGCTTGCATGCCTGGCCACACACCTGGATGCACGCTTGGGCATTCACCCAGAAATGTGACAGCACCTTGTTATTGAGTAGCAGTTCAGATTTAGATTTAGGCAGTTTCTTTTACACAAGTGTAAATCAGCAGTAGGATTTTGGCCACTGTGCCACATTATAAATCTGGATTTTTGTTTGGTGCTCTTCCTGTAATTACTAAGGAGCAAAGCATGAGGGCCAGTTTTTTAACTGAGCCTGAGGAAGGGCAAAGTGAGGACAGGAGTGGAGAACATTCAGCCTTTTAGATGTTGGAAGGAAACATATCCATATTCCCTGCATAAGAATAATGTATCTACCCCCTGCCTAGTGCATGTATTAAAGTGTTATTCACTTAGTACTAAAATAACTTTCAGTAGGCCACACAATTTGGGATTAGTCAGGAAATCTTTATTGTTAGAGGACATAGTACCTGGGCTTTGTTGCCTTCTACCTTCCAAATATAGCACCGGCAAACAGTAATATAAAAGATATCCCAAAGCCCTTCTTTAAATTGCTACCATCTGTTTGTTGGAGCAAGTAAATGTGGTTCTAACAGCTAGTTGTCAATGACTGACTGGCAGTAAGGTGCAGGGATAGAAAAAAAATACTTTTCTGGACTGCAGCATCCTGAATATCCAGTTGCATAGCTAGACTGTACATACCAATCTGGTCAGTAACACCTGTGTTAACAGTGACTGCCGTATAGCTGGCAAAAGTCTGAGACACTCTTATATGTCACAGGATGAAAAGGAGGAAGCGAGTTTTCTCATGGATGGCGTTGGCAAAAAGTCTGCTTTCTGAATGGGACAGGCACAGGCTGACTGGATTGTCCTTACAGGTCTCTGATGGTTCTGTGTACAAGTCGTATTCTCTCTAACCGCTTTAGATTTCTGCAGCACTTGTTATTCCTGATATGATATACTCATTGTTCCTCTTTGTTGGTGGGGAAAGAAAAAAGAAGAAAAATGCCTGTGATGAATGAGCATGTCCTTGGTCAATCCAGTTTTAGAATATCTTTAGGAGTCTTGCATATGTAGATTGAGCACCTCACACAGGTTCCAGTTAGCTTTCCTAAAGTATAACTTCTGATTTTTCGAAGGTAGCTGTGCTAGTCTGTGCTGGCCTATCAGGCAAAACCAAAAGAGAAATTAAAAATAAAGAAGGCAAAGAAGTTGTGGCGTCTTTAAGTTTAACGGCTGTATTTAATGTGTGCCCTCGTGGACAAGTCTACTTCTGCAGCTCCATGGGTGCATAGTGCTGACTTGGAGTCTTCTACATGCAGGACGCGGGCTCTCTTGCTGCACCATGACCCTGCCCCATCTACTAGGCTCGCATTTATCGTAACAGCTGTGCTTTACCTCTTGCTTCTCTCCAGAACTTGAGCACTGTCATTAGTGCAGCCAGTAAACTTGCTCAGCTCCGATGTCTTTGGGAAACAAAAGATTCTGGACAAGTGAGTGCCACAACCTGGAGTTTAGCCATCTATACCTGTGCAAGTAAGCAACCTCTCAAGCCTCTTTCTCTTTCCCTGCTCTCCTTCTGTTTAAAGAAAACTGTTCATTTGAGACTCCGGTCTCCCGATGCATATCTGAATACAAGAAATGGTTGTAAATGTTGTTGCAGAGTGTGAAGCCCCGCTAGGAGACCTCTTAGATAGCAGAGTAAACAGTCATGGTGCTCCTGTGAACTTCTAAAAACGCCATCTTGTTCTGTTCTCTAGAGCAGTGGTTCCCAACCTTGAATAACTGCAGCTCCTAGAAACCCCAGATAGCACAGCTGGTGGAATTGCAGTCCAAGAACTCTTGGGTTATCCAAGGTTAGGAACCACTGCTCTAGAGCAATAAACCAGGCAGAAGATTAAGCTCAAGCTTAAGCCAAGATGACTAGGTTTGTTTAGAAAAACGTTTGATAGAAAAGCCTGTCTTGAACGAGACAGACAGCCACATATCAAGGCCTGACATATGGGCACCGAAATGAACATCTGAGGAGCTCAAAGAGAAAAATTTGGTACTGTTAGAAGAACATTTTTCATCAGGGGAGGTAGTGGTTCAGCTTGAAAATTTTGGTGAAGTTCTGTTTCAGTCGGGTGAACCAGAGTATCTCGTTGACTAGTGTTTCTTTGTTTTTTGTTTTTTTAAGTAGACTTACAAATTCTCTCTCAATTACAGCAAGAATATTTACAACTTTAATGACGACAAATGATGTAACAGGTAATATTTTATTACCCAGCAATGGTATGTGTGTGGCAATTTAATTTTTTGTGTATGTTGAAGAGAAACAGTTCTTACAATGTGGGGAGATATAGTAACACCTTCTCTGTCACTCTCCCCCCCAGTTTTGGTCCGCTTCATAGTCATGCTGATTCTTAATACGTGGGTGCTTGCAACTGTACTGCACTACAGGAAGACAGCTAAGAAGACTGACTAAGATGGGGGCTCCAGCTCTTTTAAATACTATGGACCAAAAGGAAGAATGGGACCAATCTAAGACTGTAACTAGGACCAAAGCACCATTATGGTTAAGTTACCATCAGTGCACATCATCAGAACTTGCTGTTCATGCAGTGGAGACCACCTGTCAGTAGGAGCTGAACAGCAAACTCCCAAGTCTTTTGCCATGTTTGCACCTGGGGAGCATGTGGTTTTGTTAAAAAAAAAAAAGTTAATGGGTGAGCTATATTGCTTAGCGTGCCTGTATGCATACTTGTAACTCTACTGAAAATGTTTTGTTCAAGTAACTGTTCTTGATTAAATTCTCAGCATACCTGTTAACTCTTATTTGTCATTTTCCTAGCTTGGTTATCTGTTACGCAAAAGGTATTGCCCAAAGGATACTGAGGCCGCAGTATGCTTAATGAGCATTTTAGATGCTTTTGCGTCATTTCCAGCCAGTTAGGCCTATAGTACAGTGAGAAATCAGTTTGTAACAGAATCATGTGCTGTGTACAAGCAGCCATGACTTATGGACCCATGTGGTAGGGAAGAGCAAGGCCTTTTTTAGAAGTCTGTGTTCTCTGTTTGATTGATCATCCCGGTGCCTGTGCCCCAGAAAAAACACAGTTGTTCTCAAGTTCCATGGACTGCACCAGGTCTTAAGCGTGGCTAACTTTTCTCTGGGGCCTGATGTAACTTCTTAATGGTAGTAGGCTCTCTATATCTCTTTACTGACTTTATGATTGCATTTCCTTCTGAACCAACATTTCACAACCCAGCATCTTGATTTTTTAAAAATACTTCTAAAAGTCAGATGTGTGCTGGTTAAGAGTGGTGGGAGTTATAGTTAAAAACCGCCAAAAAGGCTGCTCTAAATTAGGGACATAAAACCTTGTTTACAAGGAGGCAGTCATGCTCCCTTAAATCATCACCACAAGACTTATGTATGGCGTGTGTACTAGAAAGTGGCAATATGTCATGGCCTCACCTTGATTGACTATGGTAAAGATGGGGACCTAACCTCATGCTAATCAATGCTGTTTTTAAAGACCCTCTGAAAATACAGGTGTCACAGCAGTGCAGTGGATTAACCTGACAGTGGCTGTTGAATTGAGGTTGTGAATTGGATCCCTCAGGTCCCAGTGGTAGGAACACTGAAGACCGTGTGCACTAACTAGCCCATTTCCTTCAAACTCCAATGTTTAGAACTAGGTCCCAGACATCATTCCACATAGGGAATTAATTCTTCATTGTGGGATGGGCAGCTGCTGAGGTTCCAGGGGTAAATCTGTCCTTTTCAGGAAAACAAGGATGCACGATTTTAACCTCTGCCTTAAGGGGGAACCAAACATCTCTCAAGGAGTCAGGGATAAGATGCCGGCAGAAGATATGCAGTGCCGGCACCTGCCTCCCAATCCTATACCAGTTCTTACTAAGCCTGAAGTCTCTCTGCATCCAGTGGTATTTCTTCCCAACATGTTCCTGTGATTACAGGCTAGGACTGTTCTGTGGAATTGTTTTGAACACTGTGCCTCAATAAGGAAAAGGGACTTGGCTCATCTTTTGAATTTTCCTTACTGGTCCGATTTCTGTCTCTGGTGTTTTTATTTCCTGACACGATTAGGGACTGGCAACTCTAGAGGTCTGGGGGTTAAACACACCCAAATCTGGACTTGGAAGGGCTGCTCCTGTGACATCCCTGCCCCCAAAACTGAGGGGAATGGGGAGCCCTTGGAGGCCCTTCAGAAGATGAGACAATTGTGAAAGCTCTCCCCAAAACGTTTAACAGTTTGGGTGTATGGGGGAGGTGCTGGGAGGCCATCTTGTGTCCACCCTGGATTGCATTCATTATCAGTCCTGCATACACTGATGATCAGCCACAACATTCAAACCACTGACAGGTGAAATGAATAGCATTGATTATATTGTTGCAATGGAACCTGTCAAAGGGTGGGATATATTAGGCAGCCAGTGAAGAGTCAGTTCTTGCCTTTCATGTGTTGGAAGCAGGAAACATGGCCAAGCGAAATGGTCTGAGTGACTCTGACAAGGGCCAAATAGTGTTGGCTAGATGACTGGGTCACAGCATCTCCAAAATGGCAAGACTTGTGGGGTATCCCAGTATGCCATGGTTGTTGTTGTTTAGTCGTTAAGTCGTGTCCGACTCTTCGTGACCCCATGGACCAGAGCACGCCAGGCCCTCCTGTCTTCCACTGCCTCCTGGAGTTTGGTCAAATTCATGTTGGTAGCTTCAATGACACTGTCCATGCCGTGGTTAGTGCCCACCAAATGTGGTCCAAGGAAGGACAACTGCTGAACTGGCATCAGAGTCACGGGTGCCCAAGACTCATTGATGCACATTGGAAACAAAGGCTATCCCGTCTGGTCTGATCACACAGAAGAGCGACTGTAGCTCAAAATGCTGAAAAACGTAATGCAGGCCATGATGGAAAGATGTCCGAACACACACAATGCATCGCAGTTTGCTGCATATGGGGCTGCCTAGCAGACCAGTCAGAGTGCCCATGACGACCCCTGTCCACCACCAAAAGCACCTACAATGGGGACGTGAGCATCAGAACTGGACCATGGAGCAATGGGAGAAGGTTGCCTGATCTGATCAATCAGATTTTCTTTTAGAGTAGGTGGATGGCCAGGTCTGTATTCATCATTTACCTGAGGAAAAAATGGCAGCAGGATGCCATATGGGAAGAAGGCCAGCCGGCGGAGGCAGTGTTACACTCTGGGCAGTGTTCTGCTGGGAAACCTTGGGTCCTGGCATTCATGTGGATGTTCCTTTGACTCATACCACCTACCTAGAGATTGTTGCAGACCATGTACACCCTCATGGCAATGGTGTTCTCTGATGACAGTAGCCTCTTTCACCAAGGATAGTGCACCCTGCCACACGGCAAAAATGGTTCAGGAATGCTTTGAGGAACATGGAAGAGTTCAAGGTGTTGCCTTGGCCTCCAGATTCCCCATATCTCAATCTGATCTATGGGATGTGCAGGAACACCAAATCCAATCCATAGAGTAGAGCTCTACATTGCAACTTGCAGGACTTAAAGGATCTACTTCTAATGTCTTGGTGCCAGATACTACAGGACATGTTCAAAGGTCTTGTGGAGTCCATGCCTCAATGCATCAGAGCTGTTTTGGCAGCATGAGGGGGACCTATGCGATATTAGACAGGTGGCTTTAATCTTGTGGCTGATCAATGTATATCAATGACTTTCTTTTCTGCTGATTGTACATTGATGTTATTCTCTCGAAAAGAGGTGCTTTGGTGCCTAAAACTTTCTACTGACAAAGATTAATATATGATATTTCTTTGTGACTTAAAAGGTGCTGTGAAACGCTAGTTTTAAAGAACTTTGCCTTTATTTTATAACATGACTTTTAAAAAGAAATACTATATTACCCATAATATAACAGCCATCTTTGTCAATCTGAATCATAAGAGGTCTGTGTAAAGTGTTCTGTTTGCATGCTTTAATTTTTCAAAAAATCCACTTACCAACATCAAGAATTATTTTATCTTACTCAAATAGTTTATTTAAAAATATATATTTCTTCCAATCCAGATCTTCCCACAAATAACAATTTTATATAAAATATGTATGCCTTCAGTGAAAGGAAACAGTTTTATTGTATACATGGTTAAACAATAAGCTTTGTATGCAAAATATGCATTTTAAAAAAATATGCTGGACTCTTTCTTGCTGTGTTAAATACTCTTTGCTCCACCACTGGGGCTTAAGGTAACTGAAATCAGGTATATTTTAAATTACGGGATACACAGCTCTATTTTATTTACTTTTTAAGAACAATGTATAAATAATATAACTGAAGACCTAGTGTATAAATCACAGTGTATTAATGGAAGAGGTGCTTGTGGGCCCAATCCCTTAAAATCTCAATCATGTTATTACCTACTGAAGTGAATTCCTATTCATTTCAATGGGGCTGGCACAACAGAAGATCCCAATGTGTGGTGAGATCAAATCCTACTTTAGAATGAGGTGTTCCTGAAGTAAATGGGAATTGCCCAGGAATCCTGCTTGGTGGCTTAGATTCTACTGGGATTCTGGTGACCGAAAAGTCCAATTCTCATGGTTGTGACAGAGAATTCTTGGTCCCTTCCTTCTAAACTTAGTTCCCGTTGCTAAAGAAAACAACCCAGTGAAGTATCTCATCCCTTCACTTCAATGTTAGATTCTGTGTTACATTACCACACAACATATATATGCATATATATGTATACCCAGAAAAGAAAAGAAAAATGAGACCAAGGAGGAAGATACATTTCTTTTCTTTTTTTACTGCCATCATGTTTTAACATCATAGCATACTGTAGGTGTATAAAACATGCATCTTCTGGGATAAATTATGCACATGGCATGAATGAGCTCACATAAATTATATTTTGTACAAAATTAAACTTTCTTTTTTAAAAAAAATCAGATTAAGTGCCTCCAAGGCCTTTCCTCTTTTATGTTCTCTAACACACACAACTGAAATGATCTCTCCTATTCCTAAAGCTATGTGCTAAGAGAACAGGATTCAAAAAGTTAAAAATACATCTACCATATGTTTCAGTCATTAAGGGTTTGTGACAGTCCTTTGATATTGTGCTGTGAAAATGTAAAAATAGTTGCATTTTTTTTCAGAAATAAAAAAACACACCTAGGGTAATATGCAAAAGAAAAAGAAAGGCAGAATGAAGTTTTGTAGCACTTAGTAAGGGCAATATAAAGTCAGTGACTAATAACTGAGGTTTGCACAAAGGGCTGGATGGAGAATTATGCCTAAGTATGAAAGCTATATATTAGTTCTAATACTATCAGTTCACTGTTTCTGAAATCAATACAGTTTCTGACCCTCCCTCCCCTTCCAAACATACTAGATATACATTCAGAATAGACAGACACTGATATAAACTACTATATGTAAACATAGTGCACTATATTGTTCTGCCACAAAGCAAAATTGCATCCTAAGAGCTAGCAAACCACTGCATCCATCTTCTTTCTCTCAGATAACTAGTTTTAAGGGAGCCAAATTAATTTAAGGCAGTCAAGACCGGTAAAAGAGGGTTGCATGCCTGCACTCAGCAGCTGAGTGTCATTCCATGTCACACTTGGAACTTCTCCTGGCACTTAGTGGCTGAGCCTGAGCATGCAGCTTTTGATATACGGGTATGAATGATATACACTTCAACAGTATGGCTTTGCACAAGTGCATAGTTGCAACTGCAGTTCATGGTATATATGAATAGTATGTACAAAAATAAAGTGGAAAGTTTTTTTTTAAAAAAACCCTCTTGCAGCATTACAGTACAATATACATATTTACACACCAGAACACATAACACACACACGCACGCACACACAGTATAATGGTCACTTTTTAAGATGCAGTCTTCAGTGTGAGAGACCCTTCCCTCTCATCCCCAATCCCCTTCTTCTGGCAAACTTGCTGGTGGCGTTTCTGGACAAATGCTAGATTCTTCATGTTTTCCCATGTCTTTGATTCCTTTTGTGAAATGTAGTGTGAGTTTTCCCAAAGGACATTTTTTTTTTTTTTGGTAGAACAGAGTTTTAAAAGATCCTTGCGCTATCACCAACCATTCCTAATTTGATTGGTTAGCTGGAGAGACTACATTAAAGGACACATGTAAGGAATTATTAGTAAGTCGTATTGCAGAAAAAAAACCACACCTCCCTGTAAACTTCTGATATATATTTATATATAACTGTCTTTCAGGAACATATATATATATATATTTCATAAAATTCTGGGATACGATGTTTCAGTCTTATTTCAGTGGGAAGAAAATCACCTTCAACAGTGACTGCATTCACAGAAGGCAGTTAGCTGGAGGGAAAAAGAGAGAGAGAGATTGGTCAGTAACAGCTATAGAATATATATTTTAAAGCAGACTCTGAAAACCAATATCCAGGCAAGAACAGCATGGCAAACCCGCTGGCCGTCGCACCCACCCTGAGACACCCTAGCAAGTCAGGGAGATCATCTATCTGCTCTGCGTGCCTGCCTGAAGCTATCCTTCTCGCATTTAAGCAACTGGCAATCTATTTACTTCTCCCGAATTAAAAAGGAGCATCGGGCACAACAATGGTCCGTGCCTCTTGCTTTGTGCACATCCTGGCATATTTCCATAATTGCCTGAGGGCACCAGGCATATCCAGTTCTTTCTGTCCTGGTTTCAAAGGGTCACACTGCTTTCTTTTTCTGCCTCTCTTGGTATTTCTATAGGTATGCAAAAGCTTCTTGTTTCATTCCTCCCAAACAGATTAGAGCAGGTGTACCCATATTTTATCAGAAGGAATCATGCAAGAATGCCTTTGAAACTGGGGATCAGTGTGGGTCACAGGTATCTCTCGTTTATGTCCTGACCCCATGTAATATTGCAATGGCCCTCTTAAAGAAGGCAGGAGGGTGGCTGTGGGTGAGACACATTGAGTAACAAGAGAGGAAACAATGCACTGCAGCATCTTTTTCTCTGTAAACACAGATGCCAAAGGAGTGGGACAGACTGCCCTTTCTGCATTTAATCGTTTTCACTTTTGTAACTAGTAATATCAAATACAGTGGTGCCTCGCTAGACGATGTTAATCCGTTCCGTGAAGATCGCTGTCTAGCGAAAACATCGTCTAGCAAAGCACGTTTTCCCATTGGAATGCATTGAAATCTCTTCAATGCGTTCCAAGGGAAAACTCAGTCGTCTTGCGAAAATCTCCCATAGGGAAACATCGTCTAGCGAGTGCGGGTCCCCGTTGGAATGCACTGACAGCTGCACTGACAGCTTTTTACCACTAGTCAGCGCATTCCTATGGGGAAACCTCATCGTCTAGCGAAAATTCCCCATAGGAGACCATCGTTTTGCGAAGCGCAGTAGCGATCGCAAAAAGGCATCGTCTAGCGATTTCCTCGTCCTGCGAGGCAATCGTCTAGCGAGGCACCACTGTACATCCTCCTTAGGGCCTACGGGCCAAGTCTGTTTGCAGAATCACTAAGGCAGTGGTTCCCAGCACTGGGTCTCCAGATCTTCTTGGACTACAATTCAAAGAAGCCTTCAGCAACTAGCTGTACTGGCCAGGATTTCTGGGAGTTGTAGGTCAAGAGCACCTGAGGACTCAAGGTTGGGAACCACTGTACTAAGACAATGTCTGCCTTAACAATGAGATGTGGAGAAGAGGTGGAGTAAGGGGAAGATTGGAATTCTTTTGTTTTCTGTTATCCAAAAGTGGTGTCACTCTACAAAACCAAATGCGAAAATCTGCACTTTGCCGTATTTGTAAAGCAACTCAGATCAACAGTTAGAAATTTTTGTTAAAGGCACGCCAATGCAGAGAAAGCCACATCATCTCTAGATCTTGCAGAACTCTTTGCAGGAATGCAATGCACAAGTTGCCAACCAAAACAGAAGTTGCATCACACTTGAAAAAGATATAAGTTGCTGCTCACATCTGAGTCTGCACAAACATATAAAAACCCAACAAAGCACTTGTTTAAATACGGATTTACACTAGGTTAACAATGTAAAAAATGGGAACATGGATTTTCAGAACTATTGTTTACTTCAAAGTCAGATGCATGCATCATCAAAAAGTTTCCTGGTTGTTGTTTTTAAGTCATAAAATTATGTATGGGGAATGTTAAGCTTACACATTCCATCTACTGGTAATACACACAGCATGCTTCATTTTAGGAAAGCCAATCCATTCTCTTGTGGATATCTATTTACCTCTTCAGAACAAACATGTTATCATCATCACTATCATCAAGATCGTTATCGTTCTCCGTATGAATATTAAAATCAATATCAAAATCAATATCATCAAATGACCAATCCCAGTCTTTACATGCCATATCAATCAATCTGTAAAGGGAGGTTTTAAAGTTTGTGAGCCAGAGTCCACTTAAAATGATTCTTAAAATGACAATTATAACAACATCCCCCCACTCCGGGCCATCATTATTTGCGTCATATGGGCTGCTCTCTCTAATCTAGAATATACACAAATCATATGTATTTTACTCATCCTGTATATCAGAATTTTAAAAGAATGCATGGCTAATAAAGCATGCTAGTGTATATGCATCGAATGCTTCCTACCACATTTAACATGGGAGCTTAATTTGGTGGCACAAACTGGAATACTTTAAGGACTTGAATCCATATATCCTCCCACTTGTATACTTGAAAAGCATTTTTCAGTGCTTTAGAATGCCTTTGAAGTTTGAGGATGAGTGGGAAGGAACAGTAGCTTCCCTGAAAGTTCAGGAAATTTGCTTTAGAAAATAGAGACTCGGATACCTTCCTACAGACAAAGTTTTGTTAGTCGGCCATGTCTTTCTAGCCATCTGTCAGTTCTGAATAAATGATTCAACCAGAGGTGTGCAGTCCTATACATTAGTTGCCTGGGGATTCTGGGAATTGTAAAGCAAACCCATAAATTTGCACACCTAGTTTCACTCCAAATAAATTTATTTATCTTTCCTATGCCTCTTGAAAAAAAAAACAATTTATGTTTTCAAGTATCTGCAAAGTTGTTTGTACTGTATACATCAGATCTTAAATCA
The DNA here is from genome assembly GCA_037013535.1 of Intellagama lesueurii. Classification (NCBI taxonomy): domain Eukaryota; kingdom Metazoa; phylum Chordata; class Lepidosauria; order Squamata; family Agamidae; genus Intellagama; species Intellagama lesueurii. The sequence goes on along the minus strand of JBAJHW010000001.1, from coordinate 218,709,003 downwards.
GATCTCACTTTTACAATACTATAAGAAATATAAAACAAAGTAAATAAATCAAAGCCTAATAATAAATGCGCAGTAGAATACGTTGGTTTAAGATGTAAACAGAGCCTACTTTGGTTCTGAGGAAACACCAGAAAAAGTCCCCACACCAAAGCAAAACACGACACAAATTCGCTTTAAAGAAGAATCTGCTTTCTTAGTGCAAAATTTGTTTTTCATGGTGGTCGCTCCAGGAGGACAGACAAAATGGTCTTGGCAGGTTGCATGTGGTCCCAATGCATGCTAAAGGACCATCTGGCACTAGATGAGTGTGTTTCAATATCAGTTTTGTTTACAACTTCCTTCCAATTTCCCCCCTCAGTTGACAGGCACACATAATAGAGCAACTCTCACACAGTTTCTGCTTGATGAGGCACAGTATGAATATCACCCTGCCTTCTGAGAAAGGCCTCTGTGTGTGCCAGATAGATCAGAGAGGGATGTGAGGCTGAGGATCACGAAGAAGTGGGATGAATGGTGGAGAGCTGCCTCTACCTGCTCAACAGTTCAGTAAGAGATACACCACCTTCTGCACTTTCCCTTCTATCTATCTATCTATCTATCTATCTATCTATCTATCTATCTATCTATCTATCTATCTATCTATCTATCTATCTATCTATCTATCTATCTATCTATCTATCTATCTATCTATCTATCTATCCATCTCCCATTAGTGTCACAGCACTACTCTGGGCGGGTTACAACTGCATAGAGAAGCCAGGGATTTCTCTGTGTGTGCTGCTGATGTCCTTGCAAGAGTTTACCAAAGGATCACAGGCTTTGGGGCTCAATCACCTCATTTGTGGAGTCTATTATGCTGTTAACCACCTAGAGTAGTGCTCTGCACTGATAGGGCAGTATATAAATTAAATAAATAATAAATTCCAGCAGTTGTTTCCCCCTTCCCTGAGACACCAAATAAAGGACAATATCTCCTGATTCTTCAAGATTTACAGTAGTGACATCACATGATTTTAAATAACCTGCTAAGTAGAGCCCCCTTTTTAACTGGTCAAAAGATTCACAACAGATTAAACTCTTAACACTGTACTGTTACCACTTCTGCGATTTTCTTCTACAGCAAATTCTTACCAATTATCTGGACAACTGTGGAAAGGTGTAGCAGTGCTTCACAAGCACTTTTTAAAAAAAATCAAGATATATACAATGGGCTAAACCAAACTGTTAGCCCCACCTAGAGCAGACCCACGAATATGGCAACACACATGTAAGTGTTGAAAAAACAAGTCCCAGTCAGTCAATGGGTTTACACTAGTTGGGACTAGGTTTAGTCTTACGGTTTTAAGTTATTGCTTAATTATTGGTGTCCAATTTTAGAAATTGTACTAAAAGCAAAAAAACTGAGTCCTATCAAACAGGATGAGGATGAACCTAACATAACTCATTCATACAAAGCCAAAGATATCAAAAAGAAGAAATATGTTATGAACAAGTACCCCATGTAAAAATAAATAAATCGAGAAATGGGAGAAAAAGACCCAAATGCAGTCATTTTACTTCCTAAACTTTACTTCTGAAACTGTAAAATCTTCATGGTATTGAAATCAAATAACCCCCCTTCCAATTAGATCCGTATTAACAGAATAAGTGCAATATTTTACAAATAAATATCAAAGTCAGGACTGGAATCACAGTTGATTGTTGGAAACAAGGAAGGCCAATAGAGTGTTAAGGTAAAGAGCTGATCTGATCTGACCACTAGTTTTATTGAAAATTCCATGGGTTTGGGAGTGCGCCATGTTAATTGGTTGCAGGAAAAAATGACAAGAATCTTGCGACCCCTTGAAGACCAACCTGTTTCATTGGTCATAAGGTGGTCTAGTGCAGTGGTTCTTAACCTTGGGTTACTCAGGTGTTTTTGGACTGCAACTCCCAGAAGCCTTCACCACCAGCTGTGCTGGCTGGGGTTTCTGGGAGTTGCAGTTCAAAAACACCTGGGTAACCCAAGGTTAAGAACCACTGGTCTAGTGGACTGCAGCCAACGTCTTCAGGTGATCTAATGAACCAGGCAGCAACCCACAAAACCACAAGACAAAGCTGAGCAATTATAGGTAAGTGATGTCCATAGTATTGCAAAGACAAATGCAATCTATTGCCTCTTACAATATTTTAAACACAGGAAAAAAATCTAGAATGGATAATGACAAATAAGTTGCGTTATAACCACATGCAAGTAACTACATGGGGTCTACATTGGTCTTTAGGCACACCAGTTATCTGTTCTACAATTCTTTATGTGGCCAAGCTTAAAAGTGAATGCGGAAAGTTCCTGAAATAGGCAGGGAACACAAACACTTCTAAAAGTGAAGCCATCTCAAAAACTAGTAGTTTATGAGTAGAATACTAACAGCAGCAAATATCTGCATTCCTCCTGTATAGATTTTACTATCTGAGCGTCTACCACTTGCAGCTTTCTCCCCCCTCTTTCTATCCGCTCAGCTCATATAATTTTTAATCCCTCCACTCAATTACTAGTGTGTTATACTGCACAAGTTAGTTTATTTTGGGGGGAATCTCTGTTCATTTTGTACACAGCATTCTACACATGAACACTTTAAGCATGGAAAAATAACTGAAATGCTGAACATAAAAAAGCCACACAGACACACACTGGAGGCAAAATATTATTTTGAAAATCTAAAAATGATAGCTTCTTTGACAGAAATACTGCTTCCTCCTATTCCAAATGTAAAATCCTTTCAAATCTAACTTCATTCATTCTGTCTTTATCTACCCAGCGAAATGTTTAATATAGCAACCTGGAGGCTTCATTTATATGTTAAAATTTAGTTAGATTTGCTCACAATAATTAATATGAAGTGCTTTTCTTTACAAAGAATTTATCAAAAATACTCAGGTCTAACGTAAAAGCCAAGTAAACAATATTAAATTTAACACTGGAACTATTTTTACTGGAAAAGTGTTTCCATTACATTCTTTGTATCAGATTATGGAACCTGATCAAGAAAAAAGTAGTCACTGGAAAAGCAGACACATAGTTTTGCGTGTCTTGTGGGATCCTCTGTTTTCTATGGATTTAAAAGCACAGTTAACTCATTTTAGATTGAAAAAGAATATTACATATACATTATGGACAGTCGTTTGCACTTCAATATTTTATCTATATCCCTGCAATGTTATTTTATATGCAACAAATGACAAACAGGAAAAAGCGTGAAATGCACAAAACCTGCTTTTCATGCCATGTAGGACACATGAAAAATGTGGTATGTTGTTAAATGACAATATTGTATAATGACAATAAAAACCTATCTATAACAGAGTGCAAGTTAAATGTAACAGGGTTATAAAACTGCAAAATCCTTTTTAAATGTTAAAGAAGTATCTTATATTGGTCACATGAATTAATTATCCAAACCACTAACTTTTACACAGATGTCTATCAAAAAACCACTAACTTTTACACAGATGTCTATCAAAGATATTGTCATTTAGCAGAGTTCTCATGGTTAGTTTTCACAATTAATGTGCTACAGGCACATGTCCCTATTACTTACTGTTGAAATACTAAAAAAGCAACATGGTACAGAAAAAACACAACTCAGTGAAGAATAATTCGAAGGACAGGCCCAGAGCTAGAAATAAAATAAAACGAAATACAATGAGGTGACTCACAAAATGCTTAACAGCAAAGGCAAAGGATTCAATGTTTTCTCAGGCTGCGAGCTAGAATTCGTTAGCTGAGCTTCGTAAGCTCAAGGAGGAACTGTAATGTCACCTGTAAGCTACATCCTTAATGATGTAACATGGTGGGTTATGCACAACTGAACAGCAGTCTAAAGTAGAAAACATCAAAGGCTAACAACTGAATTTAGCATTAAAATTCTATTATGGTTTGTTTGTTTTTAAAAACCGAAGCCAGCTTTCCTATTCTTACCATACAAAACCATCAGAATGGTTTCTTTCATTCCTCCCACCACACAGAGAAACGCTGCATATTGGAATTATCTGATCCTGAAATGGCGGATTCTAGTACATCATTTAAATTTGGCCCATCAATACGTAATTTAAATTTGGCCCATCTGATTTCTCCAGACTTTGAAATACAGTGAGGTCTGACCTTCAATGTTCAGATGGCCATATTTTAAAAGGAAGCAATCAAAAGGGACATGCCACTAATTGATGTAGAAGAGAAATAAAACATTAAAAAGTATTCTTTTGCTTCAAGGGATCTATTTTTGCTGGGACTAGCCATCGTCTCTAAGCCAATAATTATTGTTTTGCTACTAAAACTACACTTGACTTACAGGAAGTCCAAATATCCCAGCTCCTACAATGTGCTTTGTAGGATACAACATATATCCTGTGATAGACCATGTTTCTCTCTTTACTAAACAGTTGCAAAATAAACCAGAAAAAGAAGAATCAATTATAACTGAAAAAAGATGTCTTAAAAGAGGCCGCTCTATGCATGGTGGCAAAAATAATAAATTACTAATGTAGGCTAACGTAACACTTCTGAAACATTCAAAGAAAGATTTAGAATTTTTAAAAGGGAAATATCCAGTCTAATTATTTCAAAAACTACCCTGTTTTAACTATTTGTAAAAACCACCACTACAACCCACCATCGACTTTAACCATTTCCACCAGTCATAAACAAGTTCCCACAAAACATTGTAACATGTTTTTGTTTTCTTTTTTACCTTGGAGGAAAGCCTTCTTTTTTATTTGGAGGAAGCTGTTTGCTTGGCCGTCTCATAGACTGGTTTGGCTGTACCTTCATGGAAGTTCTTGGGGAAGACCGCGCAAAAGGATCTGGTGCTGGAGGCTTTTTGGGAATCCTCTTCCCCAGACGGCTCACCCATTTCTGTTGATCCTCTGTAGAACCGGCTAACAACAGAAGATTCTTCGCGGTCGATATACCGTAGTTCACTGAAACACATTATAGATCAGCAAGTCAGGAGGATGCACACTGTGACTTCTCCTCGTTCCGCTTAGCTGAAAAATACACAGATCTATCTGTTTCCTATCCATGTCGCACATCTTATGAAAACTGGGCAATTTTGAAGAACCCCTGGTCCAAGTATCAGAGGATCTCTGTTGGTGAAACCAGCAGCATAACTTGGTTACGATTTTTCATCTTGTCAGCATGTGCCACAATGCAACCAAAGGAGCAGGCAAGTGACAAAATAAGCTACGTACACGATGGTCTAGAGCAGGGGTCCCCAACCTTTTTAACCCAGCGGACCAGCTGGGGAAGGCAGGGCACCCCCTCGCACTCTCGCGCATGCGCAAAGGAGTGCTCTCTCTCGTGCGCATGCACAAAGGAGCGGGAGGGTGCTTGTGCGGGCGCTCGGGCGCATGCGCAAACGGCGGTGCTCGTGCGCATGCGCAAAGGGGCTGTGCGGGGGGGAATGCATCTGGGGGGATGGGAGGTCTGTCTCCGCAGCCCAGTCCAGCTCAGGGCACGGACCGGCATCGGGCTGCGGACTGGGGGTTGGGGACCTCTGGTCTAGAGCACCTATAAGGAAGGCCGGGTACGACTGAAGAAATCACAACAACAATGTAATTCCTTTGGCTGTGCACACAAAAACAGGCCCCAGATTCTTCTGTAAGACACATGGGACCCTGACAGAGCATGGAAAGGATTAAATTGCAGATACAAGAATCACACTAGCATTTATGTCATCACCTTTCCTTTCAAAATATTTAAAAAGCAAAAAGACTGACTTGCGGAAAAATCATATGAAATGATATGAATTACATGCACCTCACACAAGGCAAATTTGCTTTGAGGAACAGCTCACTGTTGATATCTGAGAGGACACAGGAGTTTCACTGTACCACTCTAATAAACCAACCGGCCTTCTTCACAGTTTTTTGGGGTTTTTTTGCTAGGTACCTTTGCAAGGCGCTTCTTTTCTATCCATATGATCTTTATGGCATTTGATGTGGCAGCGGCGGCATTCCAGTGCAGGAGGAGGTTTAAACATGTGCCACAAGGGCTTCATACATGCCTTGTGAAGAATGTCAATTAATCAATCAATCCATGTATTCAAAGGCTTTCACAGCCGGGATCTGATGGTTGTTGTGGGTTTTTCGGGCTCTTTGGCCGTGTTCTGAAGGTTGTTCTTCCTAACGTTTCGCTAGTCTCTGTGGTCGGCATCTTCAGAGGACAGGAGTCAGAACTCTGTCTGATCACCACAATCACCCATCTCTTGAAAAGGACAAAAGCTGATCCCACAGCTATAAATACTCAACTATCCAAACAAACTGCACCAGAGCACAGACAGAGTTCTGACTCCTGTCCTCTGAAAATGCCGGCCACAGAGACTGGCGAAACGTTAGGAAGAACAACCTTCAGAACACGGCCAAAGAGCCCGAAAAACCCACAACAACCATCAGATCCATCTTTGTTTTATGGGTACAGACCCAACAAGTGTGAACAATGTACAAATGTCTAACAACCAGGCTTTAAGATATTCAGGTTTTATGTTTTTAGATATTCTGTGTATTTGGCAGTTGTGACAAATGTAGGAACTCAACACCACACCACTACTATCTTCTAACAATTTTAGGCCATCTGCTGCTGCATCACAACTCAAGCTGAACATGTTTCTGGTTTACTGAACAATGTGGGAACTTAAAAAGGGTATCGCTTTCCCAAACATACTAGAGCAGGAAGAAAGAGCTACCCAATTAACAGAAGCCATGTCAAGGCAATAGCAAAGGCTCAGCTAAGGGTCATACCTTCAAGGTTTGGAATAAAAATGCACTACGAGAGCTCAATATCTGCACAAATAGAAGATGAAACGAGAGCAACAGGAATCTCTGACGAAGTGGACTTGTCCATGAAAGCTCACATTAACAAATATATAAGTTAGTCTTTAAGGTGTCACCCCGTTTTTGTCTTTTTTCACTTTTTATTTTTATTTTGTTTTCACTTATAAGGAATCTCTGAGGTTGGGAGACCAAATTCTGAAGTTCATCAGCTGAAGGACTGCTTTTGCAACTTGATTTTTTTCCTGTTTGACACATAACATGACCCGAAAGGCCCAAATGTTTATGTCTGAATACTACCACTGGCAATAATTTCTGGTGCTGAAAAAACCCCAGTGCATTCTCCGACTTATGGCGTCCCAATGAATGAGTGATCTCCAACATGCCCTGTCCTCAACCACCTTGCTCAGCTCTTGAAAACTCAGGCCTGTGTTACCATCTTACAAGTAGTAAGTACTGCAATTAGAAGGACTCATACTTGTGCAGTGAGGTGCAGGACTGCAAACTGTGCTGTATTTTATAGCAGCAACAAAACATTTCGCCCATGAAGAATCTAAGACCCTGGTATATAATATTTTTTACTACTTTGCTTTTGCAGCCAAATTACATGCTTCTAAAAATCCAGTGCTCAATCTGTGTTTGTACCACAGTAAGGATTATACTCAGCACTTTCAGCTGGTACTTGACTGAGTACATCTACTTCTGGGAAGACTCAGTAATGGCATTTTACCAGTCAGATGTGGAAAATATTTTAACCCTCCATTTTGGGAAACCTTTTCTCTGAGCATTTAATGCCAACTTCCCCATTTCAGAACACACTGTTCTACTCAACAACATACCACGTCATCAGTCTGTTGGAAATAAATTATAACTCCAAAGGGGTCCATGTAGTTGGAGGGATTCTACAGACGCAACAACTAACAATACAAGTTTGTTATGACTTACTCACCGATCCTATAGTAGCATCCTTTTCAGAAAGTTCTTGCTTGTGCCTAGCCATCATTTCCTTAATTTCCAACTCTTTCATGATCTTTTCTTTTTCCAAATCTGAGTACTGCTCCTCAGCGATAGAACGAGCCAACTGTTCAGAATCGGCTTTGGTTAACGTAATTTCAAGTTGGGCTGCCAGAGAATCCCTGCCAGGCAAAAGCAATCAAGTGTCATTAATAAATGAAGGACCAGGATGGCTTCTGAACTTCTGATATCAAACTGCTGTGTTCTCACCTTTCATCTTGCAACTCTTGTATCTTTTGTTGCATTTCTTTACAAAGTTTGGTCTTTTCTTCACACTCCTCTTTAAGTTCCCGAACTTGTGTTTTATACAGTGTCTGCAATTTTTTACAAAGGAATATTCAGGCATTTATTGCAACAGCGATGCAGAAAACAGAAAACGAAGAAACAGAACAGAAAATGAAGAGAAAAGAAGTGCCATTTGAAAGACTCATCTGCCCTAATTCTGGTTCAAGATGGGGAACATTAACAGCTTGTTTTCAGCATTTGATGTGACAATCAGAAACTAACGCTCACACTGAATGCACAATGATCACTTGCTGGCATTATCAAGAGTGAGGGATTTGAGATACCCTTTCCAATTAGAGGTCACAGTTTAGTCAGCATAATTTAAGGCAATTATATCTCTCACATAAAAGCTATATGATCCCTAGGACAGATTGCCAGATTTCACTCAAGAGTGTGTGTGTGATGCCCATTCCTTTAAAAAAAACTTGCTTCATAAAATTTGTAAGTAACAGTGAGTGGGTGCCAATACAATATTAGGCAAATGATTTTACAGCATTGTAAATGGCTTTATACGTCATCATCAACACTTTGAAGTCAATGCGGAAGCAAATGGGCAGCCAATGCAAGGCAGACAGAGTGGGAGAGATATGCTGGTATTTTCTAACCCCACTAAGGAGTCTGGCCGCCGCATTCTGCACCATTTGAAGCTTCCGCATCAATCTCAAACGTAGCCCCACATAGAGCGCATTACAGTGGTCTAATCTCGAGATTACAAGCGCATGGACAAGAGTGGTGAGGGCCCCGCCATCAAGATAGGGTCGCAGCTGGGCAATCCGCCACAGATGGAAATAGGCGGAGCGGGCCACGGACGCCACCTGGGTTTCCATGGTAAGCGCCGGGTCCAGATGTATCCCCAAGCTGCGCACCACACTCTTAGCGGTGAGAGTCACCCCCCCAAAAGAGAGGGAGCTTCCCAAACCGCCCATGGAGGGGCCGCCCACCCTCAAGACCTCCGTCTTGTCCGGGTTCAACCTCAACCCATTCAGCTGCATCCATTGCAGCACGGCCTCCAGACAGCGCTGAAGGGACAGAACGGCATCCACTGAGGTAGGTGAAAAGGAGATGTAGAGCTGGGTGTCGTCAGCATACTGATGGCACGAAGCCCCACATCCCCTGATGACCCCACCCAGCGGCCTCATATAGATGTTAAACAGCATTGGGGAGATGATCGACCCCTGCGGAACCCCACAATTGAGACTCCACGGGGCCGAAACGCTCTCCCCAAGCTGTACTCTCTGGGGACAGTCCTCCAAGAAGGATCGGAACCAGGCAAGCGCCAGGCCACCGATTCCCAGCTCGGAGAGCCTCCCCAGGAGGATACCGTGGTCGACGGTATCGAAGGCGGCTGAGATATCGAGGAGGACCAACAAGGACATTTTGCCCCGGTCAGCCTCCCTCAACAGGTCATCCAACAGTGCGACCAGTGCCGTTTCTGTGCCATGGCGCGGCCTGAAGCCCGACTGGAACGGATCCAGGGCATTGGTTTCGTCCAAAAGAGCCTGAAGCTGATCAGCCACCACCCTCTCCACCACTTTGCTAAGGAAAGAAACATTGGCGACGGGCCTGTAATTGCCAATATCGTCCGTCGCCAAATTTGGTTTCTTCCTGATGGGCCTAATGAGTGTCTCCTTGAGGGCAAGGGGAACCTTGCCCTCCTGGAGAGACCCATTAATTATCACTGTGGCCCATTCCGTTGTTATAGGCCTGGCTGCTTTGATTAGCCAGGCCGGGCAAGGGTCAAGGGAGGAGGTGGTGGCCCGGCAGCGATCAAGGGCTTTGTCCACCATGTCTGCCGTCACAGGCTGAAAGAATTCAAATCTCACCGGGCAGGACGGAGCGCTGGACATCTCTGCTCGATCCACTGTATTTAAAAAAGGAGAGAGATCCTGGCGGATGGCCTCCACTTTAGATTTTAAAAATGCTGCAAATTGGTCAGGTGGGATACTAGTAGGAGGCCAGTCACCTAGACCAATTCCAGATAGATCGCGAACTATACGGAAAAGTTCCGCCTGCTGATTTGAAGCTTCGCTTATCCGGTTAGTGAAGTGTGATCGTCTAGCAGCCCGCACCTTAGCAAGGTAGCGGTTAGTCGCGATCCTGACAGCTTTCTTATTATAATCCGTCGGTTTCTGTCTCCAATTGCACTCTAGCCGTCTCTTGTTTCGCTTCATAGCTCGCAGTTCCTGATTAAACCAGGGCCCTGGCCGAGCTCTGCGCCGGAGAGGGCGTTTAGGAGCGATCGTGTCTACAGCCCTAGTGGTGGCAGCAAGCCAGCCATCAACCAGAGCCTCGACAGGAGCGCCAGACAGATCAGCTGGAATCCCTCTCATGGCATCCTGGAATCGTAATGGATCCAGTAGCCTTCGAGGGCGGACCATTAGAATAGGTCCCTGCTCCCTGCGGGGAGGGAGAGCCACTGAGAGGTTACATTTTATTAGGTGGTGATCTGACCATGACAAGGGGACTGAAACAAGATCAGTCACCATCAGACCACACTCGCTCCGCTCAGTGGAGAACACCAGGTCTAGCATATGACCGCCCACGTGGGTGGGGCCGTTAACATGTTGGGACATGTCCAAGGAAGCCATGGTTTCCAAGAACTCAAGAGCTGGACCGGCAATCTCTGCCTCCGCATGGATGTTGAAGTCACCCAGGACCAGAAGCCGCGGGGACTCCAACAGTGCCGCGGAGACAAAGTCCACCAGCTCCGGTAGGGAGGTGGCTGGGTCGCGGGGAGTGCGGTAACCCAGCAAGATCCCAATACCATCCCTGGCCCCAATCAACACGTGGAGGGCCTCCAGACCCGGCTTCACCACCAAAGAGTGCCTAATAACCTCCAAGGTATTTCTATAAACAATGGCTACTACCCCCCCCCCCGCCCCTCCAGTCTACCCTGGTGCTGGACTGCATAACCAGGAGGACAGGCAAGGGTCAGAGGAACTCCCCCTTCCCCGCCCATCCAAGTTTCGGTTATGCACGCCAGGTCTGCATCCTCCTCCAGAATAAGATCTTGTATAATCTGGAACTTATTGGACACAGACCTGGCGTTCAACAGCAGCAGTTTTAGAGTGGAGGGCCGGCTGATCTGGCTACCTCGAGACTGGCAGTTGGTCACAGTTCCAGAACAGTGAACAGCCTTCAAACATCTGTTCACTGTTCTTCTAAATCAAGTAGGCACTGCGCCAACGCCATATCTCTTAACATTCAATATTGAAAAAAAACAATGTTTGAAACATCATTTTCAGCATTCTTTCACCAGAGGAAACATCTCGCTTCATGTTCTTGTTATGTGCCATCAAGGTCCTTCCACCTTGTGCTGACCTTATGAATTACTCAACTTCCCAGAGACCCAGTTATTAAAAGCCCTGTCCAGATTTTGTAAAGTCAAGGCCATGGCTTCCTTAATTAAGTCAATTTATCTCATACCGCATCTTCCTCTTTCTTTGCCAATTTCCACTTTTCCCAGCATTATTGGTTATTTTTTTAATCCTAATCAGTCTTCTCTTTTCATGATGTGCCCGAAGTACAATGGCCTTAATTATCAGTTTAGTCATTTCATGCTCCCAAATGGCCTTACAAAATGTCACACAAAATATATTTCATATATATTTATTTGGAATGTAATGCTGAAGAAATGATCATATTTATCAAGCCTTCAAGGTATTAAAGTCCAAAACCATTTTAAAAAATTCCAAAGATAAGACCCTTTATTTTGTGAGGAACTGATAACTTACTCCCAAATATAATTCACAGGGTGGATTTGATTTAAATCAAATCAATTAAAATCAGCATTCAGGTCACTACTCAGGAAAAAAAAATCAGTTTAATCATGTGACCCCTCCCATGCACTTTCCCTCACTGTGACTTTACTACATGCACATACTTTACGGAGCTCTCCCTTCTGGTGAGGAAGGATGCTATGGTTGACCTCAGGCAATGGATACCGTATTCAAAAGACCTCATTAGAGTTCTAAAGCATTGTTTCTCATATAGTTTCTTCTGCCTGCCTCTTCCTTTGTGCATTCAGCTCTATATGCTTCTTCTCTTCGCCCAGACTGACTCCACCTCCAATAATCCTGTGCTTATGGAGAGCTCCAGAGTCAGAAAGTATTCTCAAAGAGAAATGTAAAGACTTGACCTAGTCTACACGAAGTTGCAGGGAGCCAATATCTGGCATCACCACTCTAAAGGAACCAGCATTGGTCAAGATCGGAAAGATTGGAAAACCCAGCCACCCTTCTCTGAGTGCAGTCCTCATGGTGGCGGTGGGAGGAGTGCTAGAATTGGGTTGGTTTTTTTTTGTTGACTTGACAGGACATCTCTCTCTCTGTCTCTCTCTCTCTCCCTCCCCTGCTATGAAAAGGATGACCTGGAAGATTTGGAAAATGTTGACATGGTGTGTCTGTGTCTCGACCTCACACACCAAATCAGCGAGGCATTTCTTTATTTGTGAAAATTAAGAGCCACATTTTATTCTTACCTGATGACGTTTTAGGCATAATCTAAAACTGCACAGTTTGTACAACTCAGCAGCACTCTTTGCCCCACCGAATTCTAAGAACTGGACCGTTCTATACCTAAAATGTAATCTTGTAATACAGCATCTACAGAATGATTTTCATTTAGAAGACAAGGCTGTCAGCGCTTTTGACTTGTAAAAAGCCAAAGCAGGGTGTTGCAAAAGAATTGTAACTGGGATTCAATTTTATGAAGCCATTTATGGGGACCATTTTTCTTACTCGTGTGAGTCAGGCAGATAAGCAACATTTGAATATAAATCTCCAATATATGAAGCATGTCTTTGAAATGTATCTTCTTCTCCTATCTACCTTCCTACAGTATGTAGTGCTTATCTTTAAACAAAAATGAAAACGCCACCCAGCTGTCAAAAGTGAAGAAATGACTTATAATGAGAGATCATTGCTAACTTTTTAAAAAGGACTGCACATACTGGGCAAAATCCTGTTGGGAAGGAGTCTTTAATAGTAAAAAAAAAAAAAAAAAAGTGCTGCTGGATCACCAGGAGCAGCCCCAATCCTGGCGTTGGTCCTCCATTTGTACCATTACAGGCATTTACACAGAGACACAAAGTTCCTAAAGGCTTCCCCCCCCCCCAAGGCAAAAAAAAGAGAGCCCTAAGGGACCCCTGGAATCTAAAAGGGACAGGGAGGGATAGGAAGCTTTTAATTACTTTAAATTAAATGCTTCTGGTGCTCAATCTGGGCTACAGCATCACAAAATTACACCATAGGATTTTGCCCAATAATTTGTTACTTATATTCTTATGACCAGATGACAGTGTACCTCTAGGGTACACTTGATAAGTGAGCGTTATAAAATGGGTTTTCTTCATTTGTTTTCAAAAGTCATTGACAAAGGGGGGGGGGAGTTACATCTCTGTTATTGCTGTCAAGTTGGAACCACCTTATAATGACCCTAATAGGGCTTTCACAGCAAGTGAGATGTTTGAAAAGTAGTTTTACTAGTTCTATCCACCATTACCTCATTGAGTTTCCATGGCCAAGTAGGGATTTGAACCCAGGTCTCCTGAGTCCTAGTCTGCCACTCTATCTACTACAAGTGCAGGGTACCTCTACATCTAAGAGTGCCATTTTTTAATTCTGTATTCCCAGTCTACATGCTGCCTATCAACTTCCCCTGACTGGCCTGTTTTATATTGTGAGAATGAGTCTATAAGTAGGATCACCTTAGTTTTTAAATAATATGAGGGAACAACTGGTTAGTGCTGGATAGATTGACAGCCACCCCCCCCCCCAGCCCAGAAAGATCCCTCCCATTCACACCTCATAGAGGCAGCATACAAAGCTGCAAAACCTTCCAACACTTCTCCCATCACCACCCCTTTATTTTTTGTATTAAAGGTGAAAGCAAAATGAAAATAAAGAGTTAAAGGAGACAAAAACGTGGTGGCACTTTAAAGACTAACTTTTATGTTCTGTAGCGTGAGCTTTTGTGGACAAGTGCTGGAAACAGGGACCTGGTACATCCACTAGTGGCAGAATTCCAAATTCTTATTTTACGATTGTCAATCTATGACAGAGGTTCTCACATTCTTTACAGCTTCTGCTAGAGACCTGCAAAGATGACTTGGTGGGGGAAGTGGCAGTAAGGGGAACTCTAGGCGAGAGTGACCATGTCCTTCTAGAATTCTTGATTTCAAAGGAAACGAAAGCAGAGTGTAGCCACACACGTCTGCTGGATTTTTAAAAAGCCCATTTTAATAATCTTAGAACAAGGATAAGTAAGGTCCCATGGCAGGAGATCCTAACAATAAAAGGAGTCCAAGAAGGGTGGGAGCTTCTAAAAAAAGAAATTCTAAAGGCACAACTACAAACAATTCCAACAAGAAAAAAAGGGGGGAGGTGGCAAAAAAAAAAAGGCCAGTGTGGCTTCACAAAAAGCTCAGGGAGGACCTAATAACCAAAAAAAGACATGTACAGGAAATGGAAAGAAGGCCAGGCCACCAGGGATGAGTGCAGACAAGTAGCAAGGAAATGCAGGGATGGCACTAGGAGGGCAAAAGCTGAGAATGAGCTCAGGTTAGCCAGAGACACTAAAAGCAATAAAAAAGCATTCTTCAGGTATGTGAGTAGCAAAAGACAAACAAAAGACATAGTGGCACAGCTCCGCAATGGAGACGGAAAAATGATAACAGAGGACAAAGAAAAGGCAGTGGTGCTCAATTCCTATTTTAATTCAGACTTTTCCCATAAGACAGACTATGAACTTCCAAACAAATTGGAAGTGCAAGTGGGGGGGACAGGATTGCAGCTGGAGATAGATAAACAAATAGTCAAGGAATACTTTACCACCTTGAACGAGTTCAAATCTCCAGGGCCGGATGAACTATATCCAAGAGTACTGAAGGAACTGACTGAAGAACTCTCAGAACCGCTATCCATTATTTTCTTGAAATCATGGGAAACGGGGGAGGTGCCAGAGGATTGGAGGAGGGCCAATGTTGTCCCTATCTTCAAAAAGGGCAAAAGAGAGGAACCTAGGAACTACAGGCCAGTCAGCCTGACATCAATCCCAGGCAAAATTCTGGAACAGATCGTAAAGCAGTCATTGTGCAAGCACCTAGAAAACAATGCAGTAATAACTAGAAGCCAACACGGATTTGTCAAGAACAAATCCTGCCAAACTAATTTGATCTCATTTTTTGATCAGGTAGCCTCCCTGATAGACAGAAGGAATGCTGTAGACATAGTATATCTTGACTTCAGCAAAGCTTTTGACAAAGTGCCCCATGATATCCTGATTAGCAAGCTAACTAGGTGTGGGCTGGATAGATCAAGTGTCTGCACCTTGGAAAAAGAAACCAATTGCACAGTTACAAGATGGGGGATACCTAGCTCAGCAAAACTACGAGCGAGAAGGATCTTGGAATTGTCGTAGATCACAAGCTAAATATGAGCCAACAGTGTGATGTGGCTACAAAAAAGGCAAATGCTATTTTAGGCTGCATTAATAGAAGTATAGTTTCCAAATCCCGCGAGGTGCTAGTTCCCCTCTATTCAGCACTGGTTAGGCCTCACCTTGAGTATTGTGTCCAGTTCTGGACACCACACTTCAAGAAGGATGCTAACAAATTGGAACAAGTTCAGAGGAGGGCGACAAGGATGATCACGGGGCTGGAAACCAAGCCTTATGAGGAAAGGCTGAAAGAATTGGGCATGTTTAGCCTTGAGAAAAGAAGACTGAGGGGTGATATGATAGCACTTTTCAAATATTTGAAAGGCTGTCATACAGAGGAGGGGCAAGATCTGTTCCCAATCACCCCAGAGTGCAGGACACGTAACAATGGGCTCAAGTTAAAGGAGGCCAGATTTCGGCTGAATATCAGGAAAAACCTCCTAACTGTTAGAGCAGTACGACAGTGGAACCAGTTACCTCGGGAGTTGGTGAGGGCTCCAACACTGGAGGCATTCAAGAAAAACTTAATCACCTGGCAGATCTGCTTTGATTGTATTCCTGAATTGAGCAGGGGGTTGGACTTGATGGCCTTATAGGCCCCTTCCAACTTCACTTTTCTATGATTCTGTGATTCTATATCAAAGACACGATCATCACAATGTCCTCACTAACCAATCACAACCTTGATGCCACGTATAAATATTTGCCATGTTGTATCTTCTTCTCTTATGTCGAATGAAGTGGACTTATCCATGAAAGCTCACATTAAATATAAAAGTTAGACTTCAAGGTGCCACCAAGTTTTCATCTTTTTTTACATTTTTATTTTGTGTTCACCTACAATGCTTGCACAAAATAACACGGCTACCCCTTCTACAACTACTTTATTTTTTGTGATAGTGATAGTTCAAATGCTCTCCTCCTTTTTTAGTGGTAGGCAGGGTAGCTACAGACTAGACAGGAGGTGCTTCCTCCATCATGAACAGAAGAAAACAGAGAGCAAGGAAAAAGAAGGGGGAGAGGACCAAGCTTGGGGAAACCAAAAAAGTTTTAGGAGCCAGAGGTTACTATCAGATACTATTCCAGGTCCTCCAACAGCTTTTAGGAGAAGTAATAGGTTTGGATGAGAGTAGTTAGCACGGGGAGGGCTGCACAGATATTCTCCACCCTGGGCTTGAATCTCTTCAACCCCTGTGTTTCTACTCCTGATGAAGGCAGCAGCTCCTCTTCAATTTAAACACTGTAGGCTTCAGGGTAAGATCATGCCTACCTTGATCTTGCCTCACCACAGCTTTGCTCCATTTTGGACCCGATGAAGAGTTCCTGAACGATAAAGCTCAGCCACTCTTCTCTGATCTTTGGGTTAGCCCTAGTAAAGAACAGCATCACTTTCTGAGTCTTTGTGAGTAGTATTTAGATTTTCTTTTCCTTAAAAAATCAACACGGCCACCTACAATTTCAGTATACTATAGCAATGAAATGCCAGGAAATGGCCTGATATTGTGCAGCGTGCCCGTGTTGCCAGCAGGAAGAAGGATGCCAAGCTTTGCATAGCCAAGGGCAGCCTGAAGGTTGACAACACCCATGGCAGAGGTCAGGATGGTCTACAGGATACCCTCTTGTGCTCTCTGCCATTCACAAAGTGACATCAAGCAAAGGCAAATCCCAGAAGGTGACTCCTTTTTTCATCACTTGCCCACTGATGGAAAAAACCAGCCCAAAGCAATTGTCAGGGCTGTTTTTGTTTTTTGACGAGTGTGAATGGTTGGGTGCAGGCTGTCTTATGGGCTGTATATCCTCGTCTGAGCCTGCCTGGGCTACGATCTTCAGGAGAGGCCTTTCTTCTATCCTATCAGCTTCACAGGCCTGTTTGTTAAGGAAGGACACAAGAGGGAGTCTTCCTTCTGATGCTCCCAGGCTACGGAATGCCCTTTCAAGGGAGACTCAGTTAGCCTCTTCCCTCTTGTCATTCTGCCCGCAGGCAAAGATTATTATACAGGTCTTTGGCCACTGGTTGACTAGTGAGAAAGAGGGGGTACTCCCTTTGGTGGTAAGTATCGCACGTCTTCATTTTTATGTTTTTTAAAATCGTTTTACATTGTGTTGTCTTTGTGTTTATTTATTTTAACAAGCCAATTAATAACATTTAAACTGTACTGTAGGGGTTTTAGCTAGATCTATTTTAAAATTCATGTTACAAGCTCCCTTGGGTCTAGTCAAGCAGAAAGGCAGGATATAAATTAAATAAACAGATATTAAATAGTAAATGAATAAAGAAATTAGAATGGGATTAGATAGAAATAGGAAAAGATGTGGTGTGAAATATTTATTTAAACAAATACACCAGTCACATTGGATATAAGCAGGGACACTGTAGGGACTCGAACCCTATCCTGGAAACCAGGAGTACCAACTACCAGTGTCTTTTGCTTTTTTTTCTTCTTCTTTTCTAGCAATGCGACAAGGTGAAAAGCAAAACCTGAAATAACACAGAGTGTTCTCTCAGGAAAAGAAAAACCTTACAGCATGATGATGAAATTCGCTCCGTAAAGTCTTGCCTTCTGACCCATTCACAAAGTCCTTATTTAGGAAATGCATTGCATGTGGATGGAGCATTGCTCTGACTGACCATCACTCTACGTGCTTTTTCTGCCTAGGAGAATTCCATCTTTCCCAACCCTGTACTATCTGCAAGGGTTTGACTAAGCAAGGACTCCACCTACGAAAGTCAAAGCTCCAACTCTTTCTTGGGAGCAATAGTTTAAATCAGCAGATCCAGAATCAGCCTTCTCTCTACAGTTTTGGTCTCTCTTCCTGTACGAAAGCCATCAAATCCATCTTTCAAATCCTTACCTCCGTCTGCAGCTTCCCGATACCGGTCCTGCTCCGAAACACTCTGGTGCCAAGCTGGATACAGCCACCATCTTCTTGAGGTTGCTCAAAGCCCTGACATTGGGCTAATCGCCTCTACGCAGGACATGCATAGAGATCAGCAACTCAGGCCTCTCCCCCCTCATCTTCAGGGAGGGACTGGCCTACTCTGAAGCCCAAACGCCAAGGCTCCAGTCACCTGGCTTCTTAACCTCAGCCTGAGCCTGTCAGGTCGAAGTGGTCCAAGGAGAAAAAGGGAGACTTTTGAGACGGAATCAAGCTGCAGTCTTCCACCTCCCCATCTGTACCATCTTCACCGATCCAAGGGCCATCGACCCAGCAACCCGTTTGGGACTGACTGCCTCTTCCACCTTTGTTGCCATTGACATCATCCACACACTCTCTCTTCTGGGACCTACCTCCGCTGCTGACAACGCTCTTTACTAACTTATTGTCAGCCTTGGTCTTGCTGCCACTTCTGGTATCAACTTTCATTTTCGCATCTGCCTCGAGTTCCCTTCCCACTTCTACACTGCCAATAGATCAACCTATGGCTCTAGCAGCTGCTTTGATATTGATCATCTGGATCTCCAACCAATATCAAGGCACACTCAGGTCTATCCACTCTTGCTGTACAGTGGTGCCTCGACGTACGAAATTAATTGGTTCTGGAAAATGGTCGTAACTCGAAATGGTCATAAGTCGAAGCACCATTTCCCATAGGAATACATTGAAATGCAATTCATCCATTCCGGCCGAAGAAAAAAACACTGCAAGACCCATCAGAAACGGGATTAATCTGTTCCGGCCGAAGGGGAAAAGAAAAGAAAAGCAAACAAACCGTGCAAGACCCTTCAGAAATGCAAAAAAAGCAAAGCAGAAAGCAAGCAAACTGTGCAAGACCCATCAGAAATGGGGAAAAAGCAAAGCAGAAAGCAAACAAACTATGCAAACTCCATAGTTTGCAAAGCAAGCAAACTATGCAAAACCCATAGTTTGCAAAACCCAAACTATGCAAAACCCGCGGGTCGCGGGCCGACAGGGGGCGCGGCGCGGGCCGTCCCCCTCCCGCCCTTCGCGTGGCGCCGCGGGGCCCCTCCGCTCTCTCTCCGGGCGATGGGGGTGCCCCGCCAGCCGGGGCGGCGCGCCAGGCGCCCCCCAGCAGCCGCAGCGCCAGCTGAAGCACCCGGGCGTCTACCTGGTTGATCCTGCCAGTAGCATATGCTTGTCTCAAAGATTAAGCCATGCATGTCTAAGTACACACGGGCGTTACAGTGAAACTGCGAATGGCTCATTAAATCAGTTATGGTTCCTTTGGTCGCTCCAACCGTTACTTGGATAACTGTGGTAATTCTAGAGCTAATACATGCCAACGAGCGCTGACCTCCGGTGATGCGTGCATTTATCAGACCAAAACCAACCCGGGCTCGCCCCGGCCGCTTTGGTGACTCTAGATAACCTCGGGCCGATCGCACGCCCCCGTGGCGGCGACGACGCATTCGAATGTCTGCCCTATCAACTTTCGATGGTACTTTCTGTGCCTACCATGGTGACCACGGGTAACGGGGAATCAGGGTTCGATTCCGGAGAGGGAGCCTGAGAAACGGCTACCACATCCAAGGAAGGCAGCAGGCGCGCAAATTACCCACTCCCGACCCGGGGAGGTAGTGACGAAAAATAACAATACAGGTGTAGCGAACAGCCCTGCCCTCACCTATCCGTCACAGCAGAACCTTAAAGCAGGAGCCAATGAGGGGTCGGAAGGCGGAGCCAAGGGGGGAGGGAGCTGGATATAAAGGCTGGTGTATGGAGTCTGAGGGAGATTCGGAGAGTTTCTGTTAGAGAGAGACTGTATGAAACTTAAAAGGTGAATTAAGAGTGAGTTAGAGATCAGTAAGAACGATGAATGGAACAGAGAGTTAAATGAGTTATAAAGTTAAAGCAGCTTTGAGTGAAAGACAAGTGATTAGCAGCCTGTGATTTTTCTCTTGAATAATAATCGTATGTTAACTTCCCTGATTTAATAAACGACTTAAGTTTCAAAAGTACACGTGTCTCCATGATTAAATGGTATTAAAACAGTAATACCTGGTGGCAGCGAAGGAGGAAGAAGAGCAAGATCCTCGTGAAGGCCAGGGGAATAAGGGCTTCAGAGGTGACCGCAACAACGTGGTGGCAGCGGTGGGATCCGATTTTAATCCAGTAACGCCTAAGAACAGAAAGGTTCCCAGAGCAGAAAAATATATTTTAGTCAGGGGATCTGATGTGGACGGAGTGGGTAACTCTCTAGAGCTTTTCAGGGGGAAAAGCTTAGTAGGGAGGCTCCTAAGCTCAGATCGGGGGGCTAAAATAGGGACAGGCTCTGAGGAAACCATTTCTGGAAGGAGTTGACCTCTAGCATAGAAGGGACCAGTTGGCTAGCTTGTCCTGGGCTCAAAGGAGAGAGCTCTGAGGGGACAAAGTGGAGGCCAAGGTCAGAGAAGCTGAGGTGACTCAAATCAGCAAAAGCTGGAACTGGTTAAAGCAGATATTTCTGTTAATTTTGGTGGCTAGAGGCAGGGAGAAACTTTGTCTCATGCTAAAGACCTGGCTGGGAGCCAGAGGTCTAAACAGAGTATCCTAATTGTGGGTGCTAGCAGGGAAGCAACTTTATTACAGAGTCTCTAACTCACTGGAAAGAAAAAAAAAGTGAACCTTTTAAATCTGAGGCTTGTAAATTGAATCAGAAGCATAAATAAATAAACATGCCTTCCACACGAGGGAAAAAGGCGGCAGAGTTGCCTCCTGAGGTTTCAGATGCCTCAGATCAGGAGGGGGAAGAAATTCAAGGAGGAATTACCTCAGAGGGGGAAATGGAGGCCTCGAGGGGGAAAAGACTCCTAGAATTTCAAAAATTCCAAAAATGGAAATTACAAATGGAATTGAAATTGAAAACATTAGTGATCGAAGATAAGCAGGAGACCAGTCAAATGTCCTGTGAGCAGAGAGAAAGACAAATAGAATTGGAAAAGTGGAAATCGGAACAGATATCCCAGTTTAGACAGATGGAGCTATACCTTAAGGAGAAATGGAAAATAGGGGCAGGGGCTGAGAAAAAAGCTTTACAGCTCAAAGCTGAGGCGGAAAAGTTTAATGATTCTGAAAGTAAGATTAAGCCCAAAATTGTTCAGGAACCAGGAGAAATCACGGATTTTATTTCTCATATAAGAAACCCAAGTTTTTCTGAGGTAAAAGTGGGAAGGAAAAACTGGGATGACAATAAAAAGGATCCCAAGGGTTACCTCAAGAACCAGCAGGCAAGTGGTGGCCATTTTGTAGGCAAGACCACAGAACAGAGCCAGCCAAAATACAAGCCCTGGGGAGGGGAGGGAGATAAGACCCTTAGCCCAGAACCAAGAAACTTCAGAGCTTGTTTTGGATGCGGCGAGAGAGGCCATGTCATTTCACAATGTGCTAAAGTCAGAGAAGGGGGTCAAATGGCCAGTTTACCCAAGCCTAGGTCAGTGTACTGCGTGCAGCAAAGCAAAGTTACCTCAGAGAATGGCGAAACCGTAACTCGTAATACAAGTACAGCTAGGGATGAGAGTCATGAACAGCGAGCTGAACAGCTGCCTGTAGCTGATATAGTCCATTGCTATTTAATAGAGGCCAACCAGGAGCTTTTTAAAAGTTCTGGTGACAGCATTTACGTAAATGGGACAAAATGTATGGCTCTGAAAGACTCGTGCTCTCAAGTTACTTTGTGCCATCCTGACATCATCCCTCCTGAGAACATATTGAAAGGTGAAAGCCTGACAGTTAAAGGAATAGGTGCAGACGTAATTACCATGCCAGTGGCTGAGGTACCTATAAGTTATCAAGGGTGGAAAGGATTATGGAGAACAGGCGTAACTGAGCAATTGCCTGCGCCCTGTTTGATTGGGATTGATCTCACTGAGCATGTCAAAAGTGTTTTAGTGCAGACTCGCTCCCAGCAGAAAGAAGAAGACAAAGCAAAGGATAAGGGTGAAATTAATACAGAGCTGGGGGAAGGAGAGGATCCTACAGCTGAATTAATACCGATTAAGATTCCCCTAGAAAACACATTTAAAAGGGAACAAAGAGCAGATCCCGCGCTGGATCAATGTTTTAAGAAAGTTGGCCAAGGTCAGGTAACCCCCAAGACTCCAGAAAGGTTCTTCCTAGAAAAAGACCAGTTGGATAGGGAGACCTTAGTGAATCCCGGGGGGGGGGGGGGGGAGACTCACCACAAGCGGCTGGTAGTACCTCTCAAATATCGAGTGGGGATAGTGGAACGGGGGCACGCTGGTACTTTTTCAGCCCATTTGGGCATCTCAAAAACTAAACAAAGAATTGCCCAAAACTTTTACTGGCCTGAGATCGGGAGGCAGATAAAAGAATTTTGCCAGAGGTGTGACGTGGGTCAGAGGCAAGGAAACAGCAATGACAAAACGAAAGCCAAGCTGTGTCCTTTACCTAGCGGTGTGAACCCTTTCCAACGCATTGGTTTAGACATAGTTGGACCATTGCCCAGAGTTACCAAGAGGGAAAACAGATTCATCCTGACTATCATTGACTATGCAACGCGTTATCCCGAAGCAGTTCCCCTGAGAAATATAGAGACTCGGACAGTTGCTGACGCTCTGCTGAATTATATGTGTCGCATGGGGTTTGCTGCTGCTGAAATAGTCACAGATTTAGGAACCTCTTTCTCGTCCAAGCTGACGAAAATAACCTCCAGAATGGACGAGGTGAACTACATTAGGCAGGAGGAGGTAGAGACAGGCAGGAGAGTAGTCCCTGTGAAGGTGATCGAGCCCTACTCTAGAAGGGAAAACGTTGTCTTGCTGGCATTGAAAGAGGCAGTCAATGAAAGACACGAGTTACTTTACTGGGAAGAGAGGGGCAAACCCAAATACACTCCAGAGGAGGTCCAATTCAGTTCCTCACTTTCCCCAGAACAGCTAAGAGAAGCGAAAGCCTTGATAATGAGGTACAAGCAGGTTTCCTATAACTTACCAAGAGTGGCCTTAGGGGTAGTGCACGAGATGGAAATCAGAGATGCACCCCCACCTTACAGAGGACGAACCTGTCTAATCAAACTGTGGGGCAAGAAGGAAACGTTTGTCCTATATATGAGTAGAGAAAAGCCCAAGAGAAAACATGCATGGCCATACTGGGAAGGCAGAGGCGTGACCTATCATAAGCAAAGTGTTTTAAAACGTAGCCTTACC